>CAXKVY010005198.1:0-28455 GCA_964058915.1 Tetropium fuscum
GTTACTGCCATTATAAGAGCAAGAGGAAAGAAAATGTTATACGGCATATGAGGACCAAACATGGGGAAAGTCCGAAGCATGAGTTTAGAAGTTACCTTTAGAGGGATACTAATTTTGTATTGGAATTTTATTAACTATAAGATGGATTAAAAAAATTAATTGGTGGTATTTATATATAATTAAATAAGAAACGTTTTTCCACGACCTTTTAATAATAACCTAATAATATGTTTCCAAAGTGTTGTATAATGGACCCGTTATACAATATTATTCAATATTAACAGCTTCACTAAAGGTAAGTTCGTTTAATTTTTTAATTATATCACACAATTTGATTGGCGTACCATACGAACGTACATACGACATCCCGAATATTTGTACTGAGAACAAAAAGGCAGCTGGCTAATCGCTATGTGCAAGATCTGTTAAATGAAATCTGGTGTCAGTAATCGGCGAACCCTAGTATAATTTTTAATGTATTACCAAGCACCATAACAACGTAAAAATCCTCGGCAAATTCATTTAATTAACAAAGATAGGTACGAATTATTTTGATCAGGTATTACGTGGTAAGTTTATTATTACGGATTAAACATGTTGGACTGGGCATGAATCGAACCTAGGATCCTCGATACGTCACTGTTCCTTCATGGCGTCAGATTCGCGAGGCTCGTGATTATTAGTATTCTATGAAAATATAACAACTTGTTGAATGAAAGCGCCTTTAAGGTGACGATTTTAGCTTGCTGTAAGAAAAGTTATATTGCCCCGATCTCCCATTGCGGCAATTGTGGGTGTCAATTGAAATTTTTTTATGTCTCATATTTCGATGTTACAAACAGTCCATACTATACTTGACTGTTTCACCGAAGAACACCTCAGTGAATTTATTTGATAAGGGATAATTTTAATAAATTTGGGAAAGTGTATACTTTTATTTTTTTGTGACAAACTGTCCAATACATATTATTCTTAGTGGAGGAATACAATATTCTAGATGGGAGAAAAGGCATGTTACATTTACTTTATTTGTTAATAACTAATGGAAACTGTATGTTGATAGGTTCGCCGAGTAAGTGGGAATCTCGGTGGGAATGTTTAAAATGTGGGAGAAGCTATAAGAACAGAACCCATCTATCTCGCCATAGTAGGAACGAGTGTGGTGTGGCTCCAAGATTTAGCTGTTCCCATTGCAGCCGGACATTTAAAAGAAAAGATCACCTTCTATCCCACTATAAAACTGTTTCACGTTACGCTGTTAATAAACAGGATTATGATTGGAAGTAACCGCTGTGATCGGTAACTGTTCTGTCAATTCTAAACTCAACAAAAGTAACCAATTATTACAATATTAGTGATGGCAACCTTAACATCAAAGTTCCTCTTGCCTTAAATTAGAAAACTTTTGTTCTGAAATAACTAAATACAGGGTGTTTCTTAATAATATGCTAAGATTTCAGGGTGTGATTCATGAGACAATTTCTAGGAAACAAATTCTAGGAAAATATGTCCTAATCGTCTTAAAATTTGAACCTGAAATTTTTAGTTTTTTTTAAATAATGTCTGATGACCACTATATATTTACGTTTTTGTGAAATTTGAAACTCGGCTTATATGCACCAAGAACCATTTTCTAATGTACAACAATTTTTGTTTACCAGTAGCGTCCGTATGAGATCTGCACTGAACATTTTTGAGGAAAATAATGCCGCTTTTTTTTAAAATAAATATAATTTTTAAAATTCTCATACATTTCTGAGGAGATCTGGTCTCCTGATTTTCTCTTTCGTGTGGCGCACAGTTTTTGCGAAAAATAAACAATTGTTCTGCATGGTCAATTGCCATGAATATTGTTTATGTCTGATACGGCATTTAAGTACTACGACTTTTATGTAGGTACCAATTACTGTATTATGTATGCGCGACATGCCAATGCAGAAAAATGGTTATTTTTATGCCATTACCACTTTGTAGTATAAAATTTAAGACTTTTAGGAGACGTTCGTATAATTTTTTTTTCTTAAAATTGATCCATAGATCACTCCGTTAGATATTAGCTTATCATTAAGGAACACCTGGTATATGATTATTCTAGAAAATAAGTGTAATTTTGTGACAACAACAAATTTAGATTTGTATGAGTTCCTGGTGTATTTTTCCCAGCCCAATAAAGTTAATATAGTCAGATAAGCAACTTAACACGTTTGTTAGTTCAATGTAAGTTGATCGTTGGTTCGCATTTGAGAAATTTATTTTAGATTATTTTTTGTGCACAAGAGTGCGATTATAAAAGAGAACAATTTAACGAAAAGATCTTGTAAGTAAACGGACTAATTTTAAATTGATTGTTGATTAGCCTTTCACAAACTCTGTTTTTTATTTAAAACCTTCAGAGTAACAGGATCGGGTCGCTATGTTTCCGAATTATTTTATTTGAAGGGATCCATTTATGAATTAGATCTGTTTAACAAACGGACGTCTAAAGTTGCTTAGATTTTGATAATATTTTTGCAATAGATATTAATTTAGTGTAGAACAATGAATAATTTAGCTAAAACATGTTTGACGGTCTCTAATGATTTGAATATCCATCATCGTATATACCTAGGTATTACCAATGTTAAATTTAAACACAATATAAAAAACTGTCTCCAAGCGCTTATCTCTATTAAAGTCCTAGTTTTAATTCTCTTTTGAGTTTAATTATGTCTCCAATCCCTATGCC
This sequence comes from Tetropium fuscum, assembly GCA_964058915.1. Taxonomy (NCBI): domain Eukaryota; kingdom Metazoa; phylum Arthropoda; class Insecta; order Coleoptera; family Cerambycidae; genus Tetropium; species Tetropium fuscum. Next base: position 2,726 of record CAXKVY010005198.1, read on the forward strand.
ATTTAAACTGTGTCGCTACACTCGTCTATGTCTATGATCGATGGAAATTTAGCAAATTATCCGATAATACCAAGGAGAAGAGAATAATAATTATTCTATCGAAACCGCATCCACCAAAAAGGCGCATATTTTTTATAATATGTAATTATTTTCCCAATAATTTCCCAACTTCTTATGCAGTAAGATAGACCTTGTTTCGATTCCTGTTGTATCAATGTTATTTTGCAAAAGTATGAAATTGTGGACATATATTATTTTGATGATAAATTGCATCCTAAAGTGGAGGAATAAAGTTGATTTTTTGGAATTTGGAATTATGACCATTCCTTGGGGGACTCAACATTAGGGCATATTATTCCAGAGTTGCCGAAGATGAGAAATTCAAGACGCAATAGGTGGTCGCATCAGATTGATATTGAACTATTATTGTTTGCTACTACAACTATTACTGTTACTACAAGAATCGGAATACCAGTTGATTTCGAACGGTTCATTTCAACAATTCTGCATATATATTGTAGAAATACTGAATATTAGGCGACTCCCGCTTTCTTCTCCCAAATGACGCGTCGCGTCGCCCCCTGCATTCTTATTGGTCCTACCATGCAACCTATACCTTTAGCTCGACCTTTAGTAATCTTGATATCGCCGACGCTCATTAGTTTATTTATTGGTCCCAGTCGTGTTCCTAAATGTTACATCTCTGGCTCATATTGAATGTTTCAAACCGAGTTTGATCTATAGAATATTTTATTAGCTTTCTGTGATGTTATATGATGATCTATGTTGTTCATACGTTCTAATACATTACAAAATTTAATTTTAGATGTAGTATTTTCTTTTATAGTATTTTATTTTCTTTTTCTGATAGTTATTTCTTTTTATATTATATTATCTTTTCTATCCCTTTCTTATTCTGCGTTAATTTCAGTGTACTCGTGTGATTCCTGTCAGAAAAGCTACACTAATAGGAGCAACCTTACTAGGCATAAGAAATTTGAATGCGGTAAACAACCCGGATTCTCATGTCCATATTGTTCTTATAAAGGCAAGAGGAAGGAGTATATTCGATATCATGTATTGTCCAAACACCAGGATCAGATAATTCCAGGAACAGGATCAGATAATTCAGTTCAATAAATAGGTGCGATACTCCTGTATTTATATCCATCATCTTTATTATACTCACAATTTGCTTCAGGTCACCTTGAAACTCCAATGTTTATAACTCGGTAAAACTGTTTTTAGTATTTTAATGGAAATTTTAGTGGCTTGAATGTCACCTATTTTAATATAAGGTTAGAAAAAAGTTAACTGAAAAACAGGCATTTGTTTAACATCCTGTATAAACAAAACTTTTAAAGTTAAAAAGGCGAAATGAAAGCCAACAAAGTTTCCCTTAAAACGCTAAACACCCTGTAGAAATACATATATTTTTGACAGTTTTACAGTAGGAATGGCCAGTTATATAGATATTATTTTTTAGTTATTAATGCCCGTATGTACGAAGACAGTCGTTACTTGGCCCGATATCCGACTTTTGACGCCCGATATCCTGACATTTATGCAGTTTTCTATTTTAATCGTTACTTACCGCCAAGTAGGCATTCGTGAGAGTCAGCGAAATATCGGACTTGAGCCGAGCAAGCTTGGAACTTGAAATACTTCTGATATCTGCCGGCCAGTTTCTTCACCTTCCATTAAATTTAATCAACAGTTAATTTCCATGGGTACACTTGTGTAAATAATTATTATTTCTACATGTTGAATAATTGTTATTATTATTAAAATTATTATTATTAAAAGAAATTCACTGGCGTCCGAGCACAACTCTCCCACAGAGATGAGTGGTAAGAGCACTTTTATATATTATATTAATTTTTACTAATAAGTATCTGCAATAATAACCTTAGGTTATTATTGCAGGCTTCTTTTAGATATTATTGTTGATTGGGATTTTTGGCTAAACAAATATATGGAAAACCAATTTTTGGTACACCGTCAGGACACTAGAATTCAATACATACATGTAAAAATTTCTGGTCTAAAATTCTACTAACAAAACCTGTATAAAAAATTATTTAGGTATTTAAAGCAATTATTATTAATATGATGTAACTATATCTTAAAAATTAATGTTATTTTTAAAATTCGAAGCTAGTTAAAATATCACAATATAAAAATATATAGTCTTAAAACAAATTGAAGACAAGCGTCTTATTTTTAATTTGTTGCTCATGTCTTGTACCCTTTTAATTATCCTTTTAATTTATTTCAACTAGTTCAAAATTAAAAAAAAAAATAATTAATTTTTAAGACACATAGTAATAATTATTTTCTTTATTTAAATTATGTTGATAGAATTTTAGAGCAGTTTTTATGTTATGTATTGAATTCTAGAGTATTGATGATTTAATTAAAATTGAAATGTCGACAATCGCAAAAAACATTTGTTTACATACCTAAAATAATTATTACTGTTTGTTGGGTGTAATAAATGCTTGTAGAAGTGATCATATTTAATTTTAAAAAAAAGGGTAACATGTCCTTCCCAAGCGCCCCCTGGTCGTGAAACATGGTGGAGGAGACATGTTGGGTGGAGGACACATGGGGAGTTGTGCTTGGTTGATTCATGTTTAATCCGCCAATAAATGCTCAGCTCAAGCTCGAGCTTGCAAATATGAGATTCCGCTATAAGTAAGGGCATAGATATATCTACTATTGGTGAGTTAAGATAAGCCTTAGACATCTAGCGGCGTTTGTGAGTTCTTTATTTTCCTCACTGTGACGTTACCAGTATTGCAGATTATAAATAATATTCAAAATTAACATAATAAAGCTGGTTTGACACAAATGACATGACATTACACAATAAATGAACGAGCGTCTCGTGATAGTCTGGCTCTTGGCTGCCACGTGCTATTGCGCAAGCACAAATTGTAATGGCTGCCTGGGCTGGCGAGTAGACGTTTTTCGAGTTTGCATGTGTACAAACACAGACATACATATGAAATGAAAAATACATATAAAATTATGAAAATGACCTTTAACAGTAAATACGTACACCGAAATAAATCTGAAAACTGAGATATTGCCAATGAAGTCATTGCGTATTGCTCCCATAAGTGAGATTGACATCTGACATTCACAGCTGGCGCTTTGAGATTGTTCTTTACTTCATAGCAGCCAAGAGCCAGACTGTCCCGAGACGGTCGTGTAAATGACATTTCTCCCGGCCCTGACGTCTGGAGTATAGCTGCTGGCGCACATCGGTCGTAGGGTTAATTCGCCAATAGTTTGAGTAAGCTTTCTTTATAATAATTATGGATGATCTAAATCCCGTATATTCTATTGTATATTGAATAACTGCTGCTATTCAATTTAAATTGACATATTACAAAAATATATATAATCATTAGTTTTATATAAATGTAGCATGAGCGTGTAAGAATAGTTTCTATCGCATAATTAAACATTTTAATAATTCTTCTTGTATCTGTATTATTACTATTATTAAAATAAATAAAGATTATCTAACCTATACTTAGTTTCAAGCAATATTTTATTTTCTTGTATTAATGCACGTACGATTTTTTTAACTTTTTAACTTATTAGTTATTAACTTTACTCAGTAAGTCTGAATTATCCTTACTGATCCCATCCACGTCCACGTCCATTCAGTCTCAATATTGTCCTCAAATTAACAACCGCATTCTTCTGAATCATATGATTCTTCAACACAATCATCATCAGCATCATCATTTTCGGACATTTCGGCATCAGTGAGTTTCGAGTTCTCTCATGTCTCGATGTCGATGCCATCTTTCAACACTTAAAGATGTATTATGAAAAATTTAAAGATGTATTATATAGGTGTCTAATGGAAATATAATGACACTCCTATTTAAATAAATATAACAACCCAAAGGAAATATTAGAACTTGTATTATGCCAATATCAACCATTGGAAATAAATGGCTGGTATGAATAAAACAAGAATTAATCTCACTTTTCCAGCTAGATCTAGATCGAGATCTAGCACGAATTAATATCGTCTGTTATTACACATAATAATCGCATGACCAATGTGGATAGCACAAAATAAACTTCATTTCTTAGAGTAAATCTGTGTACCTACCTACCTTGAGAAAATTTACTAACTAGCAACATGACACAAGGTTAAATTGACTGACTGACATTGAAGGTACGCTGTCACATGATGTAAATAAATATTCCAGTAGATGCTTGTGCCTCTAAATTTTCAACATTACTTGTCTATTCTATTTATGGTCGAAGGACCTACTAATAAGCACAGACTTCTTTATAGTCCAGTTGTCAGATAATTTCAGGTGAAGGAAAACTTTCTCCATGCATGTGCTATACTAAAACTGCTTAGGAGCGAAGGTATACGGCAAAACGTGAAAAACAATGTTTTTTTTTAAATAAATTGGTAATTATAAAATTAAGCATACATGGATTTCCGGCCTCCCAAATTCGTGTTCTACGGCAAAAAATACGTAAGAATTACTAAAAGAAACTGAACTGTATGTCAAAAGTTCACTTTTTTTACCTTCACTTTATTCTATTTCATCCATGATCACTGAATTATTATTAAGAACTGGGAAGGAATGAGCAAAATCATATGCAAGGTTGTAAAAATGACGACATTCTGGTATTCTAGGTTCTTATTAATAGTATCTATATTGTTCTATTAGGAATAAATGTCCTACTTTTGTAACGAGCCTGTAAGTTTGTGCCTACAATCACACAAGTGGCTTTCACTTAATAAAATATCGAATTTAACCACCAAAAACGCATTGTTAATATGTCTGCATTGTCGGCCTATTAAGAGGAGGACCGAGAATCCGATGTTGGCAACAATGGAAAAGTGGATATTTCAATATTTTGTGACACATTCGTATATTTTCGTAGTTTTGTACTAGTTGTAGTCTAAATAGTGTTATTATATGTGAATTAAACATCTCACAAATTTGGCGGATGCCATCTATTGGAATCAAAATCAACTCGTCATTAGATGGCGTCTGCCAAAGGAGTTTTAATAAATATATTTTTTATTACAATGTAATTGCTTATGAAACCGTTTTCTTTCCGCTGTCACTGTTCTTAAATTTGTAAATAAATATTTTTTCATATTCAGTGCTTACTACCTTACATAACTTGTTTAACGCATATTAATAAGTTGTAATAAAATAACGCAATATTTAACGCGATATAAAATGACGATGTCCCGGCGTCTGAAACACCACCTGAATTATATTATTATTTTTTTAGTAAGAGCTTCAAAAAATGTGAGTTTAAGTTTAGTGCCAAATAAATCCAGGGAGAAGTACGAATCCGCTTACAAACGTTTCATGGATTATTGCCACGAAAAAGATACGACTTCCCGATCTGAAGACATAATGATTGCATACTTTATCCATTTATCTGAGAAGGTGAAGGCACCTACGTTATGGTCCAATTATTCCATGCTGAAAGCAACTCTTAGTACGAAGGAAGACATTGATATATCAAAATATTTAAAAGTACGTGCTTTTCTGAAACGTCAAGGTAATAGTTATAAACCAAAGGAGTCAAAGGTATTGACAAATAAAGAAATTCAAACATTTATTACTCATGCTCCAGATCATATATACTTGATGAATAAGGTACGTTTAGATTGTGAGACTTTTCAATTGCCTAGATATTCATGTAGTTTTTATGTTGTAGGTTGCCCTTATATTTGGCATTGCCGGCGCATGTTACCGTGATGATCTGTATAACTTGAATGTGAATGATATAGAAGATTTTACATCTAAGCTTCTGATAAATATACCGGATAATAAAACTAAAAAGCCAAGATCATTTTTGATAAACGAAACCTATATGCCGTTGTACAGGAAATACGTTGCATGCCGTCCAGAAAATTTTGAAAGTTCCCGCTTTTTCTTCAAGTATTCTAATGGGAAAGGTTGCAGGCAAGTAGTGGGAATCCATCAATTTGGCAAAATCCCTCAAATTGTCGCAACATTTTTAAATTTGCCTAATGCAGATAAATACACAGGGCATTGTTTCCGTCGATCATCTGCAAAAAATTTGGTAAATTCGAGGCACATTTAATTGCTGATTTTTTTTTTGTTAAAATTTTATATATCTTTACTGCCTAGTTTATTTCTGTTTTAATTATTTAGATTTTAAGGTACTATATTTTATATTCTCTTATCACACCTATCCATTTCCTGTAATTAGGTGTTATACGACTGCTGGAAATAAATATGTTATATACATATAGAGGAATATTTTGCTGATAAACTATACTCTATCCAACGAGAGAATGGACTTGCTTTGCGCATAGGCGACTAAAGAGGAGGGGCTCTGTAACGAGCTACGCAGCACCGTCATTCGATGAAATAAATTCGTAAGTAGGTGAAATAAATTTTATTTTGAAAACATGAAAACATTTTATTTACCTCCTTATAGCAATTTTAGTGAAATCGTCGATCTTTTCTTTAAAAGACTGACGGCTTTTTATTAAATTTGGTTCCGTTACCTGACCGGTTCTATTATATTCTGTTAAAATTTTTTTCATTGTAGTTTTTCCAATGCCCGTTTGTTTGGTTAGTGTTAAAACTGTCTCTTCGTACGACATTTGCGGATTGTCTTCCTTTAATTTCTTATATAAATTTATTATAATTATTTTTTGACTTTGATGCACGACCTAAAATTAAAAACAAAAATAAATCATTGACCACGGTTACTGGTGGTGAATAGTATGCGTATTAAATAAAACATATTTATTATTATATTTCTTTACCTGGCCTCTTTTATTCTTCTTATTTGGCGATAATGGTGGATTTATCTCGTCTCTGGCTGCTGCCATTCTTATAATAGATTTAAAACTTATTTCACAACCGTAAACAACACAACTAAAATAACCGTACTTGCGAGACTACAAATACAAACTGTGAATAGGTAGGCAGTAATAGGTACTTTATATAATTAGGTACCAGGTAGGTATCGGACCCAGGCGCCGGCCCTGGCTACCTGCTGAGCCAATTAAGACGTTGAGGGCGTTGAACTAATGTTCTAAGGGGCGGAGATCTGACCAAAACAGACGAATTTTCGCTCGAGTGCAAGTCCATTCTCTCGTTGGATACAGTATAGATATAGCAGATAAAATATTGAAACGGACAATAGATAAAGAGAAATCTGCTAACAGCAGAAATAATATTGCCGAAGTTGCAGAAGTAAGAACTATTAGCAGCAATAATGTCACTGGCTTTTCACACAAGTTCAGCCAATGTTCAATACTTGTGTAAACTGCAATATCACTATAAATGTAATTAATATAAGTAATTAGATATATTTAATATATAAGTATGTTCAATAAATATTCACTTTTACTAGAAAAGCAGTTTTAATGTGATTTGGTGTATCTGAGTGTTTATTTATTTACTATGGATACTACGTCACCTAACATATAGACAACAACAGGGACGGGAATAGTAACTTTACCGGCCTAGGCCGGGACGAATTTATGCACAGCGTACACGATTTCGTCATCCACGCGCGCTACAGGCTTTTTGATTGGTCAGAGCTGAATAACAATACAGATTGCTTCTAAGAGACCATGGTCAAGTACATTTTGCTCCCTGAAAAAATTATTTATATCAATAGCTTCGCAGTTGCCCTTGCAATCCAAAACGTTATAAATATAAAAACACTTCAACTTAGAGTTTTAACTGTACTTATTTGTAAACTGTGGAAAAACACATTATGTAGGTCACTTCGTAGCCTAGATGTTACATTATTTTCTTATTAGTGTCCACTCCTATGAGATTTAGCATTTGCCAATTAAATAAATTTGTAGACATTTTTTTTTACATTAAAAACCAGATGGTGGACTAGATAGAGGTAGCGATGTCTTTAATATAAAACCTCATTCGATCCCCTTTCCATTAAAAAAATATATTGCTGATCCCGGTTCCTGAAATATTTTTGAAAATTCTATAGATAGATAGATAGATAAACACGTCAAAAACAGCTATAGCCTTATTTAATATAATTGTTATACCCCTATTTCTACCCCATCTAATGTAACGATTTGGCTTACAGGCAATGTGAACCCTTCTTTTGTGGACTAGAATTAGCAGTTATACTAAGTTTTAAGTCAATATCTTAATTTGTTCGCAAAGTATCGAGATGATACATACAGTGCGTTCGTGTTAAAAAAATCTTAAAATATTTTCTCATTTAAAAAACAATTCGTACAAAAATTTTGCCTTTTCCCGTATAATTTCTCCACATATAGTGGCGTATGACGAGCTTTATCTTGAAGAAACTAAGTGTGAAGTGCAGATTTAACTCCTGGATGTTCAGCTCCCCTTTTTAGATTTTTCGGATCTTTATTAGCTGGACTGACGAAATTAATAATTTTGTCCTTGTTTTTTTTTAATATCACATCTTAGATTTTCCAACAATGTTAACTTATTGTGTCGTTCACTGTCCACTATCAAGCTTATTTTAAATTTCACCTTTTTTAAAAATAGAGTATGTTTTTTTTAATACATTATACAATTTTTTTGTTCACTCGAGTTGTTTCAATGGGAATGGGTCGGCAAAAGTAGTGAGTAAAAGTCCACTCTGCTGTCCACTCTGCTATCAAATGTATTGTTTGAGCTTTTATCACCTCTTCCTTTATGTTTTTTCTTTTATATTTTACCTTTCATGTATGTACTAAAAAGTAGGTAAGTCAAGCAATCCCCTTAAAGTATTTTTTCTGGATGAAACTTGGATATATCCAAGGGAAATCCTTAAAAATCATGGCAAGATGCATTCACAAAAAGCGTTAAAAGACCAGCTGGCTATGATGGAAAACGCTTCATTATTTGGACGCCAGAGGGGAAAATTAATTTATACCATAAGCTTCATTTATTATGGGCATCTCGGACAAAATTTGAGGATAATCATGCCTACAAATTTAGCAGACGCCATCTATTGATTAAAATCTACTCGTCAACAGATTGCGTCTGATATGTGTTTTTATTAACGCGTTTTTGATGACAATCTACTTGCTTATGAAACCGTTTTCTTGGTAGTCAGTTCATTATTTTGATAAATGAGAATTGTTTCGATATATTTAGTTTTTACTACCTTACAGAACTTGTTTTATGAGTATTAATAGTTGGAAATGAAATACCGCAATATTTAATGCGATTTGGACAGTAGTGATAACGATGTCCAGGTGTTTGAAACACCACCTGAATTATATTAGGTATTATTTTTTAGTAGCAGCTGCAAGAAATGTGAGTTTAAATTCATTGCCAAATAAATCCAGGGAGAAGTACGAATTCGCTTACAAACGTTTCATGGATTATTGCCACAAAAAAGATACGACTTCCCGATCTGAAGATGTAATGATTGCATACTTTATCAATTTGTCTGCAAAGTTGAAGGCACCTACGTTATGGTCAAATTATTCCATGCTGAAATCAACACTTAGTACAAAGGAAGACATTGATATATCAAAATATTTGAAATTACGTACTTTTCTGAAACGTCAAGGTTACAGTTATAAACCAGAGGAGTCAAAGGTATTGACAAATAAAGAAATAGAAACGTTTATTACTCAAGCACCAGATCATATATACTTGATGAATAAGGTACGTTTAGAATATGAGTCTCTTCAATTCCCTAGATATTTATGTAGTTTTTACATTGTAGGTTGCCCTTATATTTGGTATTGCCGGCGCATGTTGCCGTGATGAACTGTATAACTTGACTTCAAATGACATAGAAGATTTTACATTTAAGCTTCTGATAAATATACCCGATAATAAAACTAGAAAACCAAGATCATTTTTGATAACAGAAACCTATATGCCGTTATACAGAAAATACGTTGCATGCCGCCCAGAGAATTTTGAAAGTTGCCGCTTTTTCTTCAAATATTCTAATGGAAAAGGTTGCAGGCAAGTAGTTGGAATCCATCAATTTGGCAAAATCCCTCAAATTGTCGCAACATATTTAAATTTGCCAAATGCAGATAAATACACGGGGCATTGTTTCCGTCGGTCCACAGCAACAGTTTTGGTAAATTCGGGGCACATATAATTGCTGTTATTTTTTTTTGTATATTTTATTTTCGTTACTATCTGGTTTATTTCCGGGTGTTAATTATTTAGATTTTAAAGTTCTATATTTGATATTCTCTTTATCATACCTATGCATTTCCTGTAATTAGGTGTTACACGTCTGTTGGTAAATAAATGTCTTATTATTATGTAGGTATAATGACACGCGCGATTGATATATATATATATAGTGGCATTTTTGATAAAAAAAATTTATTATCTTGATAAAAGATAGCAGATAAAATATTTAAACGGAGATTAGATAAAGGGAAATCTGCTAACAGCAGAAATAATATTGTGGAAGTTGAAAAAGTTGGAAGTATTATCAGCAATAATGTTGCTGGCTTTTCACACAAGTTCAGCCAGTACCTGTATAAACTGCAATATCACTTTAAATGTAAATAAGCAAATAGCTATATCTAATATATAAGTATGTTAAATAAATATTCACTTTTACTAAAAAATCATGTTTAATGTTATTAGGTTTGTCTTTGTGTTTATTTATTTATTATGGATATTACGCCACCTAAAATATAGACAACAACTGGTACGGCAATAGTAACTTTAGCAACCTAGGAAGGGATATATATTCCTGATCTGATGTAAGTGTACTAAAGTAATTTGAGAGCATCTAGGTCGGTCAACGTTTTACAATTCCAGTATGAATCCAGATATAACAATTTGTATATATATATATATATATATATATATATATATATATATATATATATATATATATATATATATATATATATATATATATATATATGTATATATATATATATATATATATATATATATATATATATATATATATATATATATATATATATATATATATATATATATATATATATATATATATATATGAATTTTCGTTAATAATGTGTTCCACATATCTTAAAACATTTTCTCATTTAAAAAAAATCTCTGAAACATTTCCCATTTTGCCGTAAACATTCCCCAAGCTAAGTAAAAAGTGTAGATTCATCTCCTGTTTAGCTGTTTTTCCGGTCTTTATTACCGGGACTGACCAAAAAAGAATTTTGCCCTTGTTTTTTTTAGTGGTACCTCTCGTAGATTTGCCAACAATTTTTAACCTATTGTGTAATTCATTGTCCACTGTCTAGCTTATTTTATATTTCAACTTTTTCAAAAATATAGTACCTATGTTTTCTTTAAATACATTATATAATTTTTTTTGTTTACTCGAGTTATTTATGTGGGAATGAGTCGGCAAAAGTAGTGAGGAAAAATACTTTCGTCTACTATGCTGTCAAATATATTGTTTGAGCTTCCATAAATTCCTTTATATTTTTTCTTTTTTTAAATATTTTTCCTTTTATGTAGGTAGTTCCTTTATATTATACACTTCTCACTCGAGTTGCTCCGCGAGTTACGAGTTGCTTATGTTCAGAGTCTGGTTACTCTATTTATTATAAATTATGAATTGTTTTACTAATGCTGCAAAAAATATATACGTCAAAGCGTTAAACAAAATATTGGAAGGGTCGCTTTTATCTATTTTCGATTTGTTGTTTATTCCAAAGAGTTGGTTCTTTAAAGAATATAAATATGTGTACTTATCCTTACTTTGCTATTTTTAGCTGACTTATTATTAAAGTTTTCGTTGTCAATAATCCGATTTGGTTTCTGATGATTTGTTTTCTTATTATTATTTATTTTTAATATATCTATGTGTTTTTATGTTATTCTATTGTATTAATTTCTATTTGTTTATTCTAACGTGTTTGTAGTTTCGATAATATTGTTGTATACCTATTCTGCCAGTGGATCTTCTGATCTGTTGAATAGTGTAATTAAATTTATTTATTTTAGGTCAATAATCCTTAATAATTACGACACTTCTTTAAATTGAGTATTATATCTACCTATATACAAAACGTTTCTTTGTGTTGCATTGTACGAATAGGTTTTAGTAATAACAAGTTGCAACTAGCTAATGTATGTTTTATTTCAGATAATTTAAGGAAGTTCATATGTGTCAAATGTAACAAAAAATACAAGCATAAAGCATCACTTCATCATCATACTCGATTCGAATGTGGGGTTGCCCCACAGTTCAGTTGTGATTTGTGCGTCTATGTAGGAAAGAGAATACACCATTTGCAGAGCCACTATAAGTATTATCACAAGATGGATTACTCGATTCGAGCTGGAATGCTGCGGTAAATTTCAATGCATAACCTATAAAAGCTGTATGAAAATGATAAGAAAAAAATTGTATACTTTTTTTGAGCCTAGTCGATAAAAATTTGTTTCTGAGTAGAAAAATAAAAGTAATCCAAGTATCTAGGAAATAAAACTGCTAAGGCCTTGCGGTGAAATTTTTAAAGATAGTAAATATTTGAATAGTGACATGATAATGCGTGTTTAGGTACTGTATTTAATATTGAATTACTTTGAACGTTGAAGAATAATAATGTATAATGTTGCAACACAATTGGGTGAAGATTTCAGTAACGTATCCATTAATAATTAAAGATAGAACATATAGGAAGTGTACCGTCAGATTTAAATATGCTTGTGTATAACTCTTTTGAACAATAAATGGTTTTCCTTATATGAGTACTTTCCTGTTTTTATATGAATTCTTTTGCTAGATGCATTTTTAATCGAAGCGTTTTTTATGTAGGTGATTTATGTGTTTATCATTTGTTATTCTTGACGTTTATTGAAACTGGTTGATATTTCGGAACGTATTTTTCGGTTTCGCATTTTTATTCTGCAAGACACAAAGCAGATATTTTTGAATAAGTCCGCATTTCCTGTTGAGGAAAATATATATTAACATTGTAACAATCACTTAGTACTGAACTAGACACAGTACGTTACTAGAGGCAATCATATTTCTGTGCATTTACTGTCTACTTGCATTTTTAGAGTTAAGTTATTTCAAATATTTTGACACTTTTTTTATGTCGTCTGTATTTAAGGTAATCTGCAAGCAGATTTGCAAGAGGTTTTGCGAACTAATTCTGATTATTTTTCATAGTCTGTTATTTTATGCATATATGTTTGTAATAACAAATGCCACTAGCTAATAATATACAAATGTTTTTATTTTAGATAATATCAGGAAATTCATATGTATGAAGTGCAGCAAATCGTACAAACATAGGGCATCACTCCATCACCATACTCGTTTCGAATGTGGAGTCGCTCCTCAATTCAGTTGTGACTTATGCAATTATCTTGGAAAAAGAATACATCATTTGCAAAGACATTATAAGAATTACCACAAGATGAATTTCTCGATCAAAGCTGGAGTGCTGCGTTAGAATTCTGAGTATGATTTATTAAGAATTCTAAAATGAGGGTCAGCAATAAACAGACACACACACACACACACACACACACACACACACACACACACACACACACACACATATATATATATATATATATATATATATATATATATATATATATATATATATATATATATATATATATATTGTTTTAAAATAAGAATAAAATAAATTCAAATATTTTTTTAGACTTATTACATTTTTTCATTACGTTGATTATGTTGAGGTTGGCACAACTATTTGTTTAATATATATTTCACTAATTGTCCGATGTAATATTATTTAAGGACTAAGTGGCAAATTTATCTGATTGCAATTGCAATTTAAAATAAAAGTGTTCCTTATAGGCAATTACTTCAACCGTATAGCACTTCTCGTGTTATTTCTTACTGTTTTATCAAATAACTTAAAGTGTCATAATTTGTTTATTTATATGTAATTACCTACTTTAGGTATTGACATATGCTTTATCAAATTAGCTATTAAAATTATTCTGATAGCGGAACAGTGAAAGAATTAAGAGACTTTTTGGTGGAATAAATATTATAATTAGGTTTATTTTGAAATATGAAAAAAATATAAAATAACCAACGTTAGCATATATAAATATAAACATTTATGTAGCACATTTGTTTTACTTGTTTAATAAATACTTTTTACATTAGTTTACTGTCCTGTAACAACGCACATCTCCCCTTGTTACTTATTCGACTATATATTATTAGATAGATATTATTATTATTATTATTATTATTATTATTATTATTATTATTATTATTATTATTATTATGTTAATATATCTGGCTACTCTTGTGGCTGGTGTCCTGTGTCTCTGTACTGCATATTTTATTATCTATTAATATCTAGTTTGATGAATAAATATGTATTATAATATCGTTTCTGTTAAAACACAAAATAAACAAACAAAATAACAGAGGAAAAGTTATGGGGTTTTCAAAACAACAATAAAGGAGAAGTAATTTGAATATGACTATGTTTATTGTCATATAATATGATAATAAATAAACAAAATCTGAAACTTTATTTCTACCCTACGCAAACCTACGTAACTTATCTCTACTACAGAGGACTTGGTCCCAACCAAGTCCTCTGTCATAATGTTTCTTAAAAACCAGCAAAATTTGAAATTGGTATTACCTGCGAAATTTATTTTAATTATTTTTTAATTACCACGCACAAAAACATCACTATTCTTGATAACACTGGTTGGTACGCGAACTAACAATAGCTGCTGGTCCCTGATGGTGGTGTCATATAGCGGATGTCGCCGTACTACCTCTGGAATGCTGCTATGATCGCTAGAACTTTATTATGAGATGTATTCACCCTCAAACTGTCTTCAAACTAATTTCTGGCTTCTGCACTTATATTCTCTCTTACCACTTGAAATTTCTGAGAAATTTTTCCTTTCTTTATATTGATCACAAAACTCTTCTGCGGCTGGGACGCTACCGCGCCTCTACTTCTCACTTGTTAATTACGACGAAAACACTTAATTTGCAGTTATTTCTGCTTGTAGACCTTTTCCACTGGTGTTCTTAGTTATTTAGTTTATTATACAATCGTTTTTATAATTTTTTTCTACAATGGAATTACGGCTTCGATAATTTTAACGTATCAGGAATATATGTACTGCTGAATAAGTATAAAGACGACAAGGAAAAACACTAGACCAAAAACACTAGATATCAAAGTGTGTATGCTTTATTGTCTTGTACTAAAACACTGATAATAATTACAAATAAAGAATATGTTTTATTTCAGATCCTGTAAAGAAGTTCAGGTGTACCAATTGCGATAAAACGTACAAGCATAGGGCATCACTTCATAATCATACGAACTATTGTGGTGTTGCTCCTCAGTTCAGTTGTGACTTATGCGTCTATGTTGGAAAGAGAATGCACCACTTGCAAAGCCACTATAAGTTATGTCACAAGCTGAATTAGATTTTGACAGCTTTTTATATTCCAAAATGAATTACATGATTTAAAGGTTAATTGACCTAGGTAAGTGCTGGGAAGGTTCACATGTTTCCAACGCTAACCTAGGTGTTTTCCGCTTCTTAGTTTTTGATTGTCCCTATTTTTATTTAGTGTTAGTTAACTTAATTAAATAAATATCCAATTAAAAATATTTCGAAATGAGATATATTTGGTTTGAGAATAGTTGTATAATAGGTTCTCATCTCAGATACCCTTGTGGCTTAATGCGGGTATGGTAGAGTTGGCCCGCCTGGCGCTACCTAAGTAACCATCATAGTAACAATGGCCGTGAAAGCCTTCACCAACATATAACATGTGTGAAGTTAGCCGCGACCTTAACAGGAACTAAATAATTTTACTTGTACTAGTCTTTGTACCAACTTTGTACTACTGTGTATACCGTAGTATAATGTGGTATAAAAAAAAAATAATGAAATGAAAAAAATGTTTGAATAATTGGGGGCTAGAATATTTTACATTTTTTCATAATATTCAGAACAACTAGTACAATATTGTACAACAAAAAAATCAATTTTCGAAAAATATGGGGTCAGAATTTTTTAAATTTTTTCTATCTTTCGGAAACTATGCAAGTTAGTAAAGTTAATCTAATACCGAACACTGTACGTATTCGGTACAACTAGTACAATATAGTACAACAATAAAAATAATGTTTAAAAAATAATGACGCGTCAAAAAACACATTTTCGATTATTTATTCTCCTTAGTTCATGCGGTATTTTGAAAAAATATCTACGGTATAAAATATCTAATACAAGTAAAATGTTTTAGATCCTGTTAAAATGGGGGGGCTAACTTCACACACACCTAGTTTTAATGTTCTGTAAACGGTATTGTAACAGCCAAGTATCATGTTAAAAATATTTAGTAATAAATATTAAATTATCTTCTCTTAGCTGGTATTTTGCCATCTAAATTAGAATAATATAAACTAATAAGCATTTTCGCCCAGTTGATCAGAAAAATAGTGTTTTTCAATTCAATAGTTTCCCGGAATTTGATTTTAAGAAAAAAATTGTGTTAAAAAATAAGACTGATCCTTTGGGCGCAAAACTTATTTTTTAAATATTTTTGTATTTATGGCAGTAACATATCAATATAAAATTATTATTAAGTATTTATAATAGGAGTAGAACAAGAACGAATTAGTACCTAATTATTTATTTAATAAACGAAATAATAAATATAGAAACACTTTTATATAAAACGTGTATTATACCAGGTACATGAAATGGGTAAAATGTTACCTGTAAAATACTTTTCTAAAAGTATCATTCAATTCATTAATATGTATTAAAGCAACTTAGTATTGTGTTATAAATATTTATTGTCAAGGAAACAATTTATCGTAACGTCGTAACGACGTTTATTGAAACTGGTCGAAAGTATCGACCAGTTTCGAACGGAACGTATTTTTCGGTTTCGCATTTTTGTCCTACAAGACAAAAAGCAGATATTTTTCAGAAAATCCGCATTTTCTTTTGAGGAAAATATATACTAACATTCTGACAATCACTCAGTACTACTGCGCCTAGTACTGTTCTAGGCACAGTACGTTACTAGAGACAAGCGTGTTCCTGTGCATTTACTATCTACTTGCGTTTTTTGAGTTGTTATTTCAAATATTTTGACACTTTTTTACGTCGTCTGTGTCTAAGGTAATCTGCAAGCAGGTTTGCAAGAGGTTTTGCGAACTAATGCCAATTATTTTTCATAGTCTGTTATTTTATGCATATATGTTTGTAATAACAAATGCAACAAGCTAATAATATACTTATGTTTCTATTTTAGATAACATAAGGAAATTCATATGTATGAAGTGCAGCAAATCGTACAAACATAGGGTATCACTCCATCACCATACTCGTTTCGAATGTGAAGTCGCTCCTCAATTCAGTTGCGACTTATGCAATTATCTTGCAAAAATATTAAATCATTTGCAAAGACATTATAAGAATTATCACAAGATGAATTTTTCGATCAAAGCTGGAGTGCTGCGTTCGAATTCTGCGTATGATATATATTATTAAGAAGCTGCTTATTCTATAAAATGAGGGTCAGCAATAAACACACACACCCTCTCTCACACTCTTCAAATAAGTTTTTTTATACATATTACGTAATTTATTCATTACGTTGATTATGTTGGGGTTGGCACAACTATTTGCTTAAAATTTCACTAATTGTCTGATGTATTATTTTAGGATTAGGACAAATTTATGTGATCACTTCAACCATATAGCACTTCTCGTGTTATTTATTACTGTTTTAACAAATAAGTTAAAGTGTCATGATTACTAAAATTATTCTGATAGCGGAACAGTGAAAGAATTAAGGAACTTTTTGCTGGAATATTATAATTAGGTTTATTTTTAAATAAGACAAAAAAAAGTAAAATAACGAATATTAGCATATATAAATATAAACATGTAGCACAAAAAGGCTCATATTTTATAAACATAATAATAATATGTACATACTAATAAAATTAGCATAATACGAAGGCAAAAATGTATCGCGACTACAGTGCATATACATACAAGGTAATTTACTGATCTTATCCAGTTTTATACCTCTATCGATAAGTGGGTCCCATGATAATTTGAAGTCAAGAGTAAGTCCTAACATTTCTACCGGCTCTACAGATGTAACTGGATGGCTTTAAATATTATTGAGTGTTAGTTCGGTTACCCCTCCACGTATTTTAAATAGTATAAATTTCTTATCTTTATTCATTTGTAAATTATTTTTTTCAGACCCATGAAGTATATTTTCGTAAACATTTTTAGCAGAGACTTTGAGCGTGTCAGCATTCTCACCAGTTAGGTATTGAAATATTGGTATCATCGTCGTAACACACCATAGGAATTATATGTCCACTTTCCAGAAACCCTATTGCATCATTCTCATAGAGCAAAAAAATAATTGGACCCAATATGGACCCTTGATTGACGCCGTATGTAATGCTCAAACTTGTACTTGCTGCATTATCCACTTTTACAATTTGACTTCCCTTTAAATACGATGTAAGAAGATCTACACAATCAAAGGAAAAATTCTATAAATAAACTTATAACTTGCTTTTGTTTATCGAGATCATTAATAATATTATTCTGAAATTCACAGAGATCAGTATCAGTACTTTTATTTTTTTTGTGAAACCTTTTGGGATGCAGAGAATATTTTGTTTTGCTCCAGGAATTCAATCAAAGGTTCCTTTATTACTAGGTTTCGAAGCTTCGAAATACCAGAGAGTAAACTTATTTTGCAATCGTTTTGATTATTTTTTTTATACAATGGAATTACTGTTTCGCTAATTTCAACGTATCAGGAATATATGTACTGATGAATAAGTATAATAACAACAATGAAAATCAAAAACACTAGATATCAAAGTGATGTATGCTTTATGGTCTTGTACTAGATCACCCATAATAATTACAAATAAAGAATATGTTTTATTTCAGATCCTGTAAAGAAGTTCAGGTGTACCAATTGCGATAAAACGTACAAGCATAGGGCATCACTTCATCATCATACGAACTTCTATTGTGGTGTTGCTCCTCAGTTCAGTTGTGACTTATGCGTCTATGTTGGAAAGAGAATGCACCACTTGCAAAGCCACTATAAGTTATATCACAAGCTGAATTAGATTTTTACCAGCTTTTTATATTCCAAAATGAATTAATGATTAATTGACCTAGGTAAGTGCTGGGAAGGTTCACATGTCCCTAACGCTGACCTAGATGTTTTCCGCTTCTTAGTTTTTGAGCGGTTCTATTTGTATTTAGTGTTAGTTAACTTAATTAAATAAATATCTAATTAAAAGTATTTCGAGATGAGATATATTTGGTTTGAGAATAGTTATATAATGGTTTCTCGCGTAAAATATTTTCCGGTTAGATATCCTCGTGGCTTAATGGGGGTTTGGTAGGGTTGGCCCGCCTGGCGTTACCAAGAAACCATCATAGTAACTACAGCCGTGAAATCCTTCACCAACATATAACTAAAAAAATGTGCACTTGTTTTGACATGTGTGAAGTTAGCACCGTACTTTAACAGGAACTAAATAATTTTACTTGTACTAGTTTTTGTGACAACTTTGTACTACTGTGTATACCGTAGTATAATGTGGTATAACAAAAAAAATATTGTTTGAAAAATTGGGGGCTAGAATGTTTTACATTTTTTCATAGTATTCAGAATAACTAGTACAATATTAATACAATATTAGTACAAAAAATAAATTTTCGAAAAATGGGGGGTCAGAAATTTTCCCTAATGTTGCAGTGTTCAGTACAACTAGTACAATATAGTACAGCAATAAAAATAATGTTTAAAAAACAATGACGAGTCAAAAAACACATTTTCGATTATTCGCCTTAGTTCATGCAGTATTTTGAAAAAAAATCTACGGTACCTACACAGTAGCACAAAATTAATACATCCTAGTATAAGTAAAATATTTTAGATCCTGTTAAAATGAGGGCTAACTTCTCGCACATCTAGTTTTAATGTTCTGTAAACGGTTTTGTAACAGCCAAGTGTCATGTTAAAAATATTTAGTAATAAATATTCATTTATCTTCTCTTAGCTGGTATTTTGCCATCTGAATTAGAATAATATAAACTAATAAGAATTTTCGCCCAGTTGATCAGCAAAATAGTGTTTTCCAATTTGATAATTTCCCGGAATTTGATTTTAGGAAAGATTTTATAAAAAGTGTTAAACAATAAGAATGATCCATTGGGCGCAAAATTTACTTTTTTTAATATTTTTGTAATTATGGCAGCAATATATCACTAGGAAATTATAACTAAATAACCATAATGGGAGTAGAACAATAATGAATTAGTACTTAATTATTTATTTAATAAACGAAATAATAAATATAGGAATACTTTTTTATAAAACGTGTATCATACTAGGTACATTAAATGGGTAAAATGTTACCTGTAAAATACTTTTCTAAAAGTATCATTCAGTTCCTTAATGTGTATTAAAGCAACTTAGTACTGTGTTATTAATATTTATTGTCAAATAAAACAATTTATGAAAGATTTATTGCAAATTAATTAATGGTCTCATTTATGGGCATATTTTTTTTATTGCAGAATCTAAATGTGCCTGTATTGTTTAGTCGATATGCAAAAAATTAGAATCTTATGTAACCGCATTCATAGGTAAAAAATGTAGAGGTGGAGCTCTACGAGCTATCCACGAATCATTTTTATTTAAAAAGTGGCAAGAATTATTGGTTTTGCTTTTCGGTTCAGTTCAGAATTATCGTGGCTGCATATTGCATATGCTTCAGTATGTCTGACACCGAAGAAATTGCAGCTTTGATAACGCTGTGCAGTGGTTGTATAGTAATTACAGTTTACTAGACAATTTATTAAAAACAAATCAAAATCCTCGCCGATGGTGGCGTACTGAGTTATACAAAAAACGTTTATAACTTATGCGAGATTTAAAGTTCCAGCATATCAGTGGGCAGTAAGTTTACACGAATGTCTCCAACAGACTTTGAAAATTTGCAAAAACAAATAGTACCACAAATCTCCCAAAGTGAAACTAAAAACGTGAAACTAAAAAATCATGGGTGTGTGCTTATGATCACACGGTAGAAGTGAAAACTTCTAATTTTCGAATTTTAAAATATATACTGTAACCGTCCGCCCGTATTACCACAACCCGCATTACACCGCACCCGGTAATACCCTTTAATAGAGTTTTCACTTCAAAAAAACTAGAACATACCTGAGTACGAAATATTATCGCACACAGATGCTTCAGGCAACAGGCGCTAGATGCTGCCCCACTATATGTCGCTCCAAAATACCTACTCATATTTCGCAAGTCCTACGACGGCAGTCGATTCGGTGTTCGATTCAATCCAATTCAATTCGATATAGAGTGGAGAACAATTGGACGGTAACCCGACTAGACGGAACCCCTGATATATTGTCCTGAAAAATAGGCATATGGAAGCTAAAACATGCTGTAAATACTTTAGATTCAAGTAGAGGTGGGAAAAACGGTTCCTCGCTTGGAACGTTCCTTTCGTTACCGTTCCAAAAAAATAACGTTCTAAAATAACGTTATATTTTGGAACGTTATTTTTGTTACGCAGATATAATCATGTAATGCGTAATGCCGACCGGCGTGGTGGCCACCAGTGCAATGCCAAAGTGGAGCCGACAAAAGGCAGTCTTCCTTTGTGGGCGTCGGCGATTCGGCAAAAAACCGTTAACGTTAGGGCAGAAAAACAAAAAATCCCTGTCGGGCACAATCTGGAATACTGCAATTCTCTCTTTTTTTAATTTTTAGTAGTGCTTTTGAGCTCGATGATATAAGTTCAGTATTATTAGTAGTATTATAGTAGTTAGTTGTTAGCCATATCATTTTCTAATAAAAAAAGAAGAATCGAGGTAAGAATAAGAACATCTACTTTTAAATTCCTGAAATAATTGTAACAAAAGTAATTTCAGACTTCGGTGTAGTTACACAAAGAATATCTACGTAGAATACTTAGTTATAAATAAAATACTTCATGGCTCCGAGAAAAAAATCTGCAAAAACTTCGGGAATTTGGAATTTTTACCATGAGAAAGAAAAATCTGAATGCATAGCAATATGTAACATTTGCAAGCAGGAATTAAGCTTTAAATCAACATCTTCCAATCTAAAAAAGCATATGAATAGAAAACATCCTTTAGTAAAATTTAATGATGACCGGACTGTTCGGAGTAATACTTCAAATGCAACTCGATATCCAAAACCGATCCCTGATATTGAATTTACTAATCCACAACCATCTACCTCCACTTCGAAACAATCTCAAGAAATATCTAAGAATGTAACAACTTCTTCTACGCAAGTTCATTCCTTAAGAAAAAAATTGGTATTAGTACAAGAAAAAAAATGGACGAGTCATTGATGCTTCTTTTTATTCATGACTTCCAACCATTCTCTATTGTAGAAGACTACGGCTTTGGAAAATTCACGGAGAGTTTGAATCCATCATACGAGTTACCGACGAGAAAGACAATAACAAATGTTCTTTTGCCAGCTGCTTTTGAAGAAGTATATAATGACACTAAAGCGAGAATTTGTGAAGCTGAATCTATAACGCTAACGACAGACTGCTGGACGTCGCGGAATGCAGAAAATTATATGGCAGTAACAGGTCATTATATAAATCAAAATTTTGAGCTCCAAAGTCTGGTGTTGGAATGTGCCCCTTTTAACGATTCCCATACCAGTGTTAATCTAGCAGATGAGTTAAGACGAATAATAACTGAGTGGAATATCCAAAAGAAAATTTTGATGGTCGTTAGCGATAATGCTAGCAATATATGCAAAGCTATTAAGGAGATATTGCTACTGAAGCATTTCGGGTGTTATGCGCATACACTTAATTTAATTGCGCATGATTCTCTTAAAAATGTTACTCAAATCACGGATAAAATAAAAACAATCGTGTCTTTCTTTAAGAGAAGTACATTTATGGAGCAACAAAGACAGCTAGGAAAAGAGGGAAAAAAGTTGATACAAGATGTGTCTACGAGGTGGAACTCCACTTTCTACATGGTAGACCGATTTACTGAATTAGAGGAGTCCATTAGAACCACTATGGCCCTAATAGACAAGGAATTACCTATTGTTTCCATGGAGGAGTGGGCGTTTCTTAAAAAACTTGTCAAAATTTTAAAGCCACTGGAAAGCGTCACAAAATTAATTAGTGGTCAAAATTACGTTACAGCCTCTTATGTCATTATTTTAACAAATGGACTCATTGAAGTATACTCGAATTTAAAAAAAGACCAAGACAAATATTCGAATCCGTCAAAAGCTGTTATAAATGCCATATTGCAAGGTTTAAATTCAAGATTAGGAAACTTAGAAAATAGTAATTCTTTGGTTTTAACCACTTTTTTAGATCCCCGATTTAAGAGTTTTGGGTTTTCCAGTGAAAACATAGGGGACAATGCAAAAAAAGCAGTAATTTCCAAACTTACTGCTAAGATCAAATGTGAGCAGCAGCGGAATCAAGCTATGTTGGAAGAAAAAGAAAATCAGTGTGTTGAAAATAGAATGGATGTTGAAGGTGACGAGAACGTCTTAAGTAGCTTCGATAAAAAAATTGCTTCATTTCAAAACTCCGGATCGGCTCAGTCGATGGCTATAATCGAGGTGCAACGATATCTCGAAGAACAACCGATTGGAAGGAATAACGATCCCTTGCACTGGTGGAGGGCTAATTCTCACAATTACCCAAATTTAAGCAAATTGGTAAAAGAAACATTTATATGTGTAGCTACGTCGGTGCCGTGTGAAAGGCTCTTTTCAAAATCTGGTCAAATTGTGTCGGATCGGCGAAGTAAATTAAATGGGAATAAGGTGAAACAACTGATGTTTCTTAACTGTAATAAACGAAAAAAGTAGGAATACCTAGTTGAGAGAATACAATTAAAAATTTGATTACTTTTACGTTATAACACGCACGGTTTCGTTTTTGTTTTACTTTAGTTCCTTGTATGTGAAGAAAGTTTTGTAAACCTGTTATTTTTTATTTAGCGAATTTATTTTAATTTATTTACATTTTTTTGTGTGACGTTTAAAAATAAACTTTTTCTTCTGGGGGTTTATTTCTTAATAAAATAAATGCTATAGTATACTACCACACTTAGTCAGGCGGCTGACGGCTGTGATACTAAACGTACTTGTTTATGTTTACTCGTTGACTGTGCGGCAGGAACTGGATTGAGAACGAACCAAACGTCGAAACCAAGCATCATTACAGTGTGCAACGCTAAACGCACGGAACGCGTAACGAATAATAACGAGTAAGGAGAACGTCTTGAAGTAATCACTAATACCGAATCACGCACGATCGCCCTGCGCCCTGCCGGCCGATGCCGTTCCAAAAGTAACTAGTTCCTCATGAGACGGGTAACGTTTCGTTCCGTTACCACAATATAACGTTCCAAAATAACGTTAATGAAATAACGACACACCTCTAGATTCAAGTTTATCTCTCTCGCTCATCGAGTGGACTGAGACATGTTACATAGACGTACGTGACGGCTCAGTCTCATTCAATACCCACAAACTCTCTCTACTGTCTCGCTCTGCGACTGATACTCTCTCACTTAGTCGGCTCGAGCCATCTTTACCCGAAGGAGCCTTACATATCCGAGCCTGACGGCCCAGTCTCATTCAACGCCCACAAAAAAGTTGTGAACGCCCTAAATATGTTTTCACTTCAAAAAGTTAAACACCCTGTATATAATAACGAATGATTTTATTAAGTAAGTTAAGTACGTACAGGGTGCAGCACGTTAAAATTACCACCCCGTTACACGCTCTATTTTATATACATATTATTTTAAAATTTTAAAAAGCATTCGTATGCGGTTTTTTGCGTATATTTCAATTATGACCATTGTGACCTTGCATGTGTGATAGTATACAGGACGTAACACAAAGTTAGGTTTTTTCTTATAGAATACCCAATATATTTTTCAATATTTGAAATCGGCGTAAAAATACGTACAGTCCCTAATTTCAGATTTTAAAATTTCTGACAACTCACAAGTGAAGTTATATAGAGCATTAAGCTTTATTCAAAACTGCTGGAATTTTGTGTTACGCTCTGCATGATATCACGCATGCGAGGTTCTAATGGTCATAATTGAAATATACGGAAAAAATTACATAGAATAAAGTTTTAAAATATGTCCATAAAATTCCCCATAGCGAGAAAAAATTGCGTCGCGTTTACTACAAACCCTTGGTAATCGTGGCAAAAACCTCTAGGTTCACCTGCTAGGACTGGGGACGTTTAGTATGTTTTTCTTCTAGCATAAAATATATGAAAATTAATCATAGTGACCCCAAAAATATGACTCGAAATATTGTGTCAGAAGAGAAGCATTAGCAAATTGAGCACTAGTAATAAACAAAAACAACAAAAATCTTATGAAAAATGATGTGAAAAGTATGCAAGTGACGATCAAAGGTGTCTATGGATGATAAACACTTTCAGTCATATTTTTAGGGTTGCTATGATTAATTTTCATATATGATTTGTTATAGTTTTCACAATCTAGACACCTTTTCTTGTCATTTGCATACTTTGACGTTTCACATAGTGTTTCATTAAATGTCAATTTAATCCAAAATTTGGACCGAATGCCTACAAAGTCTGGTATTACTATCCATAATTGCGCTAAAGGGAT
>CAXKVY010005199.1:0-32554 GCA_964058915.1 Tetropium fuscum
GAAAACTGTACCGGATCATCGGAAGAAACTGAAAATTGTCAACTATAAATAAATTACTTATATGCAAATGAATAATGAAGCCAATGTGGATATTCGGCATTACCTAGAAGACTAACTACCCAGAAGACTTAAAAGAGTCACACATCGCAACCTAGCAGCCTTCCCTAGTTAAATGTAGTTTCATTTACACTTTAAAACTAAAAATGTATTCACTGGAATAGCCCACCAGATAACATGTACTTAATACGTTAATGGCTAAATTAAGTATCAGAAAATATACTAGTCCGCAGGACTGATTGTATAAGAATTAGTCAAATAGAAAAAAACTCATTTGAAGAAATCGCGACTAATCATCCACGTCAGCTGACATGAATATGTATAGTAACTAAGCTGTAGAAGGAAGTGGCTTTCTTGATGTCTATATTAGCTAAAAAATTAATTATATAGACAGCATAATAACATGTCTATCACATATAATAATGTATCGATGCAAAATTGAATCGGTAAAAAAATATAGGTATGTATAGATAGTTATACGCGGAAATGAGTTATGTTTGTCATTAAATATTAACATTTCCTTTTCTAATATGTTTTTATACAACTTATTATTAGCGCCCGATTTATCTTTTCTTGTGATAAGTACCTACTGATGCATAGTCAACATAAATGACTTGTTGTTAATATCCACATATGATAGAAATATTCATTAACCACTTCATTGTGATCTCACCACGTATAATAATAATAATAATAATAATAATAATAATAATAATAATAATAATAATAATCATAATGATATTAATAATTTAATAATAATTTGCTTCACCATTACATCTGGTGATAGCAGGGTTCAAACGGAGCCGGTTATCTTTAGGCGGGGTATATTCCAGGGGGATTCCCTGAGTCCCCTCCTTTTCTGCGTCTCACTCCTGCCGTTATCTGTTGCACTTAGAAGAACCCGTGGCTACAACTGCGGCCCACCCGGAAACAGGAGGCATAAGGTCACTCATTTATTTTATATGGATGACCCTCCGAGTGGCGCAAGAGTACACAGCGGATATTGGTATGGAGTTTGGGTTGGATAAATGTGCACTGATTCATCTCAAGAGAGGACGATGTGGGGACTACGGAGATGATGCGCAGCTAGTAGACGGAGGCATCTTACACCACCTTGATGCCGGAGAGACGTATACCTACCTGGGTTTGCCACAAAGTCACATCCAGGAGGTAAATATTACAAAAGACGCTCTCCGCGGCAAGTACCGACACTTGCTCCGACAGATCTGGTCCTCAGAGCTGTCGGGGTCCAACAAGATGTCGGCGACAAATATGCTTGCCGTTCCGATTCTACTCTACTCCTTTGGAGTAATAAAATGGACACAGGAGGAGCTGCAGCAACTCGACGTAGGTACCCGCAAAATGATGCATCTCTGTCGGAGTTTGCATCCGAGATCGTCCGTTCCGCGGTTATATCTCCCACGACAACAGGGAGGCCGTGGACTCTTGGGATTGGAGTGTCTCCACAACAGAGTAACTCTGAACACGGCCTGTAAGATTATCAGGAGTTCGGATCCCTTACTCCTCATGGTCAAAGACCATGAAGGAGCTGGCGTAGGAGCTTTTATATATAGGGCAGCACAAAGAGCAGCAATAGCCTAGGTCTCGACTTCGACACCGAGCGGAATAATCCAAACTCTGTCACCGAGTTGGACCCTGCTCGGTTGAAAGCCCACCTTCGGGCTGCTGGAAATACACTTCGTTTTCAGCAGCACAGGGATAAGCCATTGCACGGAGTCTACTATAGAAATATAGAAGACTTAGGCTTATCTCGAAAGCTGACCTTTAGCTTTTTGAGGTCAGCTGGGCTGAAGTCAGAGACCGAAGGTTTTATATTAGCTTGCCAAGATGGTGTACTGAACACCCTGGTCTACCGAAGCCGCGTGATGGGTATAGAAGTGCCTGACGTTAGCTGCAGAGCTTGTCGTCAGGCCCCAGAGACCATTATGCATTTGCTGTCAGCTTGTCCAGCATATGCGGTCTCTGCCTATATCCATCGACATAACGCGGCATTACGAGTGCTGTATTATCACCTACGGCACTCGTACGGTATAGATCAGACACCGGTGTTGCCCTATGCTCCGGGGGATATTGAGTCCGTTGTGGGGAATGAGAGGTCCCGGATATACTGGAACTATTCATTCCCCACCGTCAGGCGGATACAAGCCAATAAGCCTGACATAGTCCTCCTCGATCACCAACTCAAGACGATGTTTGTTATAGAGTTTTCGGCTCCGGCTGAAAAGAACATCGTCTTGAAAGAGGAGGAGAAACGGACAAAATATCGAGATTTACTCTCCGAACTCCGCAGGCTGTACCCGGGTTATTCTGTTAAAATGGTGGTTCTTATTATTGGCTCTCTCGGAGGTATGCGACAATCATTGCTCTCAGAATTAAGAACCATCCCGGCATGCCGTCAATCGGCAGAAGTCATCGCTGGGAAGATGCAGAAGGCCGTCATACTTGGCTCGTTGCGTCTACTCAGAACACATGAGTTGCGACCTCAATGACCACTTACCCCGCGGACGTGGGAAGTGGTCGTTGAGTAACGAGGCTGGAGGCACTCTCTGGACTAGCCGGAGGCCAGGGGGGACCGACCAGCACAAAAAAAAAAAAAAAAAAAAATCATAATGATAATAATATTTCCGAAGCGATTACATTATTCTTATTTGCAGCTACTCTTCTTGGATACGATTGCCTGGTCCCCGAACAGTGCTCCTTGAAAGTAGCCAACAGTAGCTGCTTAGATGGTGCATGTCGATGTGTCGATGGCTTCCTGCAATTCCGGAAACACACTTGTCTTGGACGTGAGTATAAAATTATTCTATATGCAAACAGTTTATTTCCTCATATTGTTCATACCGTTCCAATGAGATTTCATAGATTTAGCTGACTAATGTGAATATTTAAACAATTGCAATTTAATATATTACAAAATAATAATGAAAAATAATCAGTATTTATGTAATATGATCTATGTGTCTAATGTGTCTATGTGTCACATTAATATTTTATTATTAATATTAATATTTGATGATTAATATTAATATTAATCATCACATGGGCCACTGTACATATATATTAAATTAATTTAAGTTGAATGGTTATGAAAATATAAAATAGAAACAACTAGGTTGGCAGAGTTAGAAGCGTTTTGTCTCAACTTTGCCCGGCTTCTTTAAAACCATTTAAAAGCAATGTCAGACCTTTAATCTTATCATATTTTAACCTTTAATGTTTATCATCTTAACATCTTCGTCCACATTAAGTGTTTTTATTTTTTTACGGTTTTGGCAGATTATTACTCTAAAAAAAACACTCAGTAAGTATCATGATTTATTTGACATAAGCTTGGCATAGACATTAGCTTTTATGTTAGTTTTATAAGCGTTTTCGACGATTTTTTACGTAAGTGTGCTGAAGGCACAAACGCACTAGAAGACCAACCGAGACCTCCGTAAGACAGGCCGAAGACAAGAATTTGTGACGTCACGATACAGGTCCCGTCACGGCATAACGTAATATACAATATATAGAGCAAAACGAAGCTCTCGAACTATGAAATTTCATTAATTTTCTATTTGATCTATCATTATTTTGACTGTGAATTTCATTGTTGATTATTTTTGAATACTGGATAGGGCTGGAACCTTTGATGTAACTGTAACACTCGGAGTAGTTTCCACAAACACCAAAACACTTTCACTTCGCTCGACGCGCGTTTCGCCAACCAAGTTGGCATCATCCGGAGACGATTAAAACTTAATCGTTAGTTTTAATCGTCTCCGGATGATGCCAACTTGGTTGGCGAAACGCGCGTCGAGCGAAGTGAAAGTGTTTTGGTGTTTGTGAAAACTACTCCGAGTGTTATTTTTGAATAATTATTAAGGAATATATTGGAAGGAATATGACTAGTTTTAATTAATATTGATTTAAGTGTTTTATTACATAAAACATATTTTTCATTCATTTCTTCTACATACTTTTCTAATTTTATAATTATCAACTCCCGCAAAATGATACTATGTTTACCTCTCTCGAAAACTCGATTTCGTTTTTATCTGAAATAAGCTCATTAAATATTTGATAGGCTTGAATAGAAACCTCAAAGAATAATTCCGATGGTTGTTTTAAAGCACCTCTTGTTAAATTTTTAAGATATTCGCTAACCTCAACAGAGTCGTTTTCAGAAGAGTTCGTAAATTGTATCAAAAAATCTGAATTTGTAGATGTATATTAAACAATTTTGTATTATTCACAACCATTAACAAATATAATAACATAATGTGCACAATATCCGGAAATATAAAATAGTTATGATAATACTGAATAATTTAGTTTCATGTCAGGCAAATTAGGAATTATTTTTGAAGAGAAATCGATATTTTCAGACATGTCAAACGAAGAACCATCTTTTTTGTCTTTGTCATTAAATGAACCATCTTTTAAAGAAAATCTACTAAACTTGGTTTATTATCAAATGTACCAAAATTTGGTTTATGCAACGATCAAGAATAAACACTAATAAGTAATACCTTTTGTAAGTAAATAAAAAGTTATTGTTTCAATGTACTCACTTTTATGTAACATCACCTACAAACAAAATTAACGGAAGTATTATAACATATCATAGATATCAATGTGGAAAAATTCAGCCAGCCCTGAAAACACAGCCTGGCTACGGCCCTGTAATAACTATTTGATTGACATTCCATAGTAACAACTTTAAGACTATGACTTGCGCAATATTCCGTTGTCAATAATGTCATTTTCTTCTTTAATCTAAGTCGACGATAATTATTCTTTTATATTAATCATTATGCATAAATCATAGAGAATAGAGGTACCTTAAAATACGTCATCGCAAACTACGCAGGTATATCCAGCACACGCATAAAGAATGTAACTGTTTTTTACAATTTAAATTTCTTAGATATATCGAAATGTTGCTGTTTTGTTATGCCAACATGTGGCACATAAGATACAGCATCCTCGGTAAGCCGATCTTAATGTGCACACTGCACAGCAAGGTTGATTTTAATGGAAAACTTACAAATTAAATTACAGTTAGGTAGATTATAATCCGCTTTATTATAAACACCGATAGCTGCATCAAGTCGATCGATATATGCGGTTTGTGAGATACCAAGCTCATCCCACACAAGTATATAATATGATATTGACCGATATTGTGACATATCTGATATATCTAACAACTAGTTAATAGTAGTTAATATTAGTGATGGTTTTTGATGGAAGTAAGTAGTTTAATGACTAAATTAATCTTGTGACATTATCTAAATTAAGGCTTGATCTATAGATTTGTAGGATTAGTACTAAGTGAAATAATATATGTGTTCTAGAGGGATTGAAGTGAACATTGATCAAAGTGGATAAATAATGAATAAATCACTAGATTTACCTGAAATTCGACCGCATACATTGCGATTATTCGGTATAATTGTAAGCTTTGCTTTCAGAACTTGCAAGGTAGTATAAGATCGAACTATAAGGTCCGATGCAATAATTAATTTTAAAAAAATAAAAAATAATTAAATTAAATATTCATTTACTTTATAGAAAAATAATTCGGTAATAATATACCAAAAACTAATATAAATATATACTCGTATCAATATATATCCACAGCCAACCCAAAGCATGCACCTCAACTCCACTCAACTCAAAGTAAATAGATTTGATGTGTGCTGTTTTCAAAATAGTAACTTAACCTGAAAAAAAGTGGAAGCTTCAGAAGAGAAGAATCTTCAGAGTGATGTACGATTTGTTTTATTGATCATTTATACTTGAATTTAAAATATTAATACTTCATCACTTTCAGTGACATTTTGTGACATTAGTTTTGAGGGAACTGAAAACATAGAAAATACAAACCTATTCTACTATTTATATTTGTTCTATTTGAACATATTATATATACAAGCATTAGGCATCAGATCACAAGCATTAGATCCATAAGGGTATTGAATTATTTCATATACAAGTTTGAATGGTTAATTTGGGTACATTGGAAAAACACATTGGAAACAAATACTTAGACCTATAGGATATAAATGTTAATTTTTGTTTTAAAGTAATATATTCATTCTCTTGTTATTCACGACATGAATTTACTGGCATCGCAAATAATAATAGTTTCTTTTAACTACACTTCACTGCATTTCTAAACTTCACTGCATTTCTAAAAACAATGTAATTGTAACTGCCTGCTGAATCGGGAATCAGCAGAGCCGAGCATTTAAATACATGCAACAGCATTTAATTTCTCACGTAGCATACGCATTCAAAAATGTGACTTTGAAATAAGCCCACTCACTGGCCAACTGAAGTACCCAACCCGGTGGTTCTACTTAAGTTAGCAGGTTTTACCTGTTTATTATTACTTTTAGTAAAAAACGTTAGGTTCTTGATAAAAAGTCTTGCATGGTGCAAAATCTAATATGCAGTCATCAGATGTAGGTATTTTTTTCAGTCATATAGAGTTTTTGAGAAAATATGAATTTTGCTTTAATAGCACTGTTACTTTAACACTTTAATACAAAGTTGATTGCAGCATTTTAATGATATATTAAACTACTTGACCTAAAATACTTGTTCTAAAAGCCATCTTTCCTGACGATCCTCAAAAGGGAGATAATCAGAAATAGTATATTTCATTAGAAGTCTGGATATAAGGATTTTTACGTGCACGTGTGACAAAACGGGAAGTCATGCAAGCACGGAAAATCTATCTTACTAATTTTGACAGGTAAAGTGACCATGATTTTATATTTTATGGGAAGAAAAAAACAAAAGAATTGTATATGTTTTTAAACAATCCAGTAGGTTGTAACGGTGTGGCACCTCTTGTCACTTTCATATTTTGTCAGGTCTAAATAACCTCCTATGAAATGAACTTTTTGAAACCTTTTGAAAGCTTACAATATTATTCATATGCATGGCTGATTTTTCGTGTTTTTTTTATCTTTTCGTCGAGATGCTTCAAATTACGTACCCCTTCTTTCGTCCACTTATCCTCGCCACCAAACAGTACACAAACAAAACAAAAAAACCTGGGCGTGTACTTATGACCACACGGTAGAAGTGAAAACTTCTAATTTTCGAATTTTAAAATGTATATTGTAACCGTCCGCCCATATTCCCACAACCCGCAATAAACGGCATCCATTAATATGGTTTTCACTTCAAAAATGCTAGAACATACCTGAGTACGAAATATTATCGGGATAAACAGATACTTCGGGCAACCGGCGCTAGATGCCGCCCCACTGTATGTCGCTCCAAAATACCTACTCATAGTTATCAATTACTGCGACGGCAGTCGTTTCGATTCAATCCAATTCAAAATTCAATTCAATTCGATACAGAGCGGAAAACAATTGGATGGTAACCCGACCCGACGGAACATCCTGATATATTGTCCTAAACAATAGGTATATGGAAGCTAAGATGCTGTAAATACTTTAGATTCAAGTTTATCTCTGTCGCTTAGTCAACGAGTGGACTGAGTGTTACATAGATGAACGTGACGGCTCAGTCTCATTCAATACCCACAAACTCTTTCTACTGTCTCGCTATGCCGACTGTTCCTCTCTCACTTAGTCTACTCGAGCCGACTTTACCCGAAGGAGCGTTACATATCCGAGCCTGACGGCCCAGTCTCATTCAACACCTACAAAAAAAAGTGCTAAGCGCTCCTAAAGAAGTTTTCACAACGCATTTGTCTCTTGTCAAAAACGCATTTGTCTCTTCGCAGTCGCACAACCAAAACACGTAATCTTTTCATAAATACTTGCGTCAAAATTTAGCATAAACCCTCCTCGATTTTTATAACCGGGTTGCACTTGACTTAATATCATTTTGAGTACAGGGCGTTCGTTTTTTTAAATGTTTACTTTGTCCGTCAAATTCATAGAACTAAAGTTCAAATTCATGAGATCACAAACCCTCATTTTTTGTCTTCAACCTTGAACTTCAAAACAATATTAGAAAACAAAAGAACAGCCCGCGCATGTCAACCGTTTGAGTGGTACGAGTGTGGACACAAAGGGTTCTGTGACTGTGAGCTGGTCGAGCCACGTCGGTAATCCCGTTTAAAATCGCGTGCCGTTTCCATGGAAACTCACTATTTGCTACGAGAAACTTGATCGCTGGCTGGGCGTTCAGCGTTCAGCCTCGGAATCCGGCCGGCGAGTTTCTCCATAGCCGATGCGGGCGGGCGTTATAATGCGGACGCTGAATGCAAATGTAAATATTGTAGGTAAATAAGATAGTAAATATAGGTATATTAAATGTTAATATAAGGAAATGTTTTATTTAAATGAATTGAAATTTAAGAAAAAGTATGAATATGAAACGATAATTAATTGCATGTACATCGTCATTTGTCCAGGGAGTGCGGCGCCCCGCAGTCTTCCCTCACCAGCCGCCGCTGATTAACTGTTTAAATGTTTTAAATAAATTTATATTTGTTGTATTTGAATAAAATAATTTTCAATTTATTTGATAATATTATAATACCCTTAGAAAAAAAGTGTTCCTAACTCATTCGCAAAGTGTCTTGTCCGCATTCAACTGCTGCTCGAAGTCCGCTTCACATCGTTCGGTCGTACGCAGTCAGCAAAAATATATACTATAGTGTTTCAATCACTGCTCAGGAATTTTAGAATTAATACCCGTATTTACCGCATGTACCTATTTTAGCTACATGTTCCGCAAATTAATACTACTATTATTGCTCTTACGGTACTAGGTTCGTTGAGATAATTGCCGTAGTAAATTATATAAGGTAAAGTCCCCATAATCTGGAAAAGATGCGTAAGCCTGTGAATAAAGTCATAAAAGAATAGGTATTGTAGTAGAAACTGTTCCCAGGTAATAGGTACTTATTTAAAGAGCAGGTATAGCGCAGAGGACACGGCGTTTTAATGGAATTTGTTATCTCACTGTAAATATATACTCTAGAGACAATATTTGGCTTGAAATTTAGTTTGTGTTGTTAAATAATTTAGAGTATTTAACCCTAAATACATGAAACTATAACTATGGCTATAACTATGAAAATCGGTGAAGTATACAGTGAAACGACATTGTTATAATATTTTTATAGGAAGATTTACACCTTTCATTCTTATAATATTTGGTTGGACTTTAAATTTGAATGGTTTAGATTGATAAGACGTTATAATAAAAATCAGAATTCAACAAATATCAAAAAGGTAACTCCAGCATTTTTTCTTTTGTTTATTCAACGTTAACGTTAATAATAACGTTATTTGGAGTTAACTATGACTGTGATCTTTATTAATATAAAAAAAAGATGTGATGAACCGTGATAGAATTTATTCTAGATGATTATAATTTCTACTCTCGGCTAAAATATCTTTGAATAATATATTTTATTTCCTATATATTTATGTCAATGACCTTTTTAATATATTCATTGATTCAGAATAATAAGCCTCGCTGCCGATACGGCAATATTCTTAAAATATAAGACGAGAAATACTAAAAATCAAGGTAGAGAGGGATTTCCAAACTGTTACTGGCTTCTTCAATAGCAGAGTCTTAACAATAAATATCAGCAAAACACTCTACTTAAGTACCTTTGTCCAGTTATGCCAGTGGTCTGCAAAAATTCCATTGGGTCACCATAAAACAATAAAACAACCATTTATTTCCCAAAGTAAGAATTTCCCAAAAATTGACATTATAATAATTAGAATAGATTAGGTGAACTGCAAAGCTAATATATATATATATATATATATATATATATATATATATATATATATATATATATATATATATATATATATAAAACTGTATTTTTGCCTATATCGAATATGTCAAAAATAAAATCCTCTTTTGAAAAATGCCCAAAAAAGGAACCGAAACGATAAGTAATATAATCAGTCGTTTTATTGCTACCATCCCAAGATAAGCCCTATTAAATAAAGATAGCAAAGAAATAAGACAAATATAATATATATATATATATATATATATATATATATATATATATATATATATATATATATATATATATATATATATATATATATATATATATATATATATATATATATATATATATATATATATATATACGTAATGATATACCAACTAGTTCTCATGGAAAACTGTAATGAGTTACGAAAAATGATTACAATGCTTTGGTATTTTCAGTGTGTCACGACTTTAATTTGTTAAGACATAGATTCAAATTCCCATTCACTTTGGAATAGATTAAATCAGTTTAATAATAATACTGATACTATTAACATCATTGAAGTTGTATAGCGAGTCTTGAAAATAGTTACATGTTTAATGCATGTTCCTCATGTTAAAACTGTACAGCATTTTATACATAGCAATAATCAAATTAGGTCCAGCAACTAAGAATACCCAATCCGCAACAATACGAAGAAAAGCACATTTAGTAAAGCTCTATAAACAATAGGACGCAGTTAAATATAGTGATTATTATGATAAGCATAATGATTATTACACATTTATCCACCAAATATATCCACATTTTAAATGTACGACCAAATTTAAACTAGTTATAAATTATAAAAAGCAGCCAGCACTTGTAAATCTCAACTAGGTTACGAATTAGGATTAGGTTGAGATAAGGATAAGTTTATTAACGTTAGTTAGGATGATAGGATTTACGAATCTGTAGATAGTCTATGGAATTGGTACATTTTCCCTTGAATCATATGAGGTAGTTCTGATTTTTTTATATTGTATGTGATGAAGCGTTAATGACAAATCCAAGTTTTCCACCTCGAAAGCCTGGATCATTGTTAAAAACTTTAAAAACCAAAAAATTTTCGGACCTTTCAGTTCTTGTAAATTTTAACCAACAAGGACCTGTGTTACGGCAAAAGTCACTATGTATACTTTTAAAACAGACTAAAATTGCAACAGAATGAAAACAATTTGGTCTCTGGTAGCTCAAATAGTTTTTAAGTAATTTTAGTTTTTTTTAAGTTTTCGTCAATGTTGACCACTAAGGACCCAGTTTACGGCAAAACGAGGTACAAGTACTAAAATTTGTACAGTAAGCAAATATTAGAAGGGTTTGTAAATTATATATTTTTTAAATATTTAAAATGCATCTAGCACACTTTAGCTTAAACCTATTTTATGAAAATGCAGGTGTAGTACCTTATTTATGAACTAATCCTTATGGCAACTTACATGCACTTAAATTCCAGTTAGAAACAACCGTGCTGCAAACGCATAAATCTCCCTAGATTAACGTCACACTTTTCTCGATTATTGCCGAGAAAATCGATTTTAAGTCAATTAATAATTAATAACCATAGTATGATATGAACTGTCACTAGGGATGTAGTTCCCATTTAGTAAGTAATTTTTTGCCTTATAATTTTGCTGAAATCTACAAATTACCATAACCTAGTGCATAGGAAACATAATTATCATATTCTGTAACTTCCTGGACTTTACTAATCAATGGGCTTATTTATTATTCTAAATGTAGAATAATAATACAGCCATAGAATAATTATACTTTCATTAAAACGGTTATTTTAGTAAACACGTAACTAGTCTCCGTTTGAATGCTTTACAATACCTACCTACATGAGTTAAAATTTAAATCAACCTTCAATGGTCTTATAACAATATCGTAGGTAACTTTGTAACATACCAGACATGGAATACAAAAATGCAGGTAGAATGAATTATTACTAGGTAACAATGAGCACAACATAAATTGCCTGAGCAACATTTCATTATTTATGAGCAATTTGTGGTTTGTTATTTTCACATCTCTGTAACTTCCTCTTAAAGAAGTCCATTTACTTATAAATAATAATGAGTTATGATTATTCTCTGTGATTATTTTGAGTGAAAAAAAATACTGTCAACATTTCTTAACGAATATTACCATTTGGGCAAAATGCCTATATTTGCTGTTGACCAAAATCAAGTGCATGATGGAAATATTGGTATCAGGGCGAACGCAGAGTTTGCCGATTTTTTTTTTTTTGGTGTAGATCGTTCTGTCATTGGATGCGCTTGGTGATTTGTGGCTAGACATTCTGTAAACGTCTGCAAAAAAAAATCGCTATTTTGAAATACTCGAGCGCGTCAGATTTTCATACAGACGAGACGGTTCAGCTTGATGTCATGAAGGTGCTGATCCATAATCTGACGATTATTTGTAGATTTTTTTAATATGACGGTTTGAAAAAAAAAATTTTTCATGATTTTTTTAAATCATTCAATGTGACAAATAAAATGCATGGAAAATAAATTAAGCTCATCTTACCCTTAACTTCAAAAGCGACATATGCCCGACTTGGGCTTTTTGTTTTTAAGGGGTCAAAACTACCCCTTCGTGGAAAAAATTGAAAAATGCAGATTTATGCATTTTATGGATTCACATCTTATTTAATTATGCAGAATGAAACTTACAATATATTATAAATTTTCAACCCTTAAAAACTATAGAGGTGGTTTTTAAAAGTCTAAATTAATTTAAAAAACAAAACGGGAGGGGTGGTTCGCGCACTATAACGCAAAACTTTAATAGTTATATCTCCGTTAATTTTTAAACTACAGAAATAAGAAAATCCAAAATTTTTGTTTAGAAAAAACCTACATTCTTGTACTATATATTTTTTTACGTATATTATTTAGTTATAGAGTTACTTGAAAACGTAAGTATTTTTTTAAAAAAATTGAAAAATACGTTTTTCATTTTCATCATATTTTTTTCGAAAAATACGGATTCTAACCCGGCCAAATTTTTTAATGATATGAGTAATACTAAAATAAAGTAATTTGTAAAGGGATAACGGTCAATATCCATTCTGGTTGGAATGGCTAGGGTATTTTAGCGCTCAGTTCTTTCTCAGAAAGTTGAGCGGCCCACCGTTCTTGCACCGTATCCCGCTTACTTATGAGTTATGAGACACTATTAAAGCAGCTATACTCATTTTAAAGGTCTTTCCAAGTACTAAAAAGAAATTCTATGTTTTTCCCGAAAAATGCTTCAGTTTTCCGTTATTTAACATTGAATACCTCGAACCAAGTTGTTGCAAAAAAGAGTATTCTTCAACGAGTCATAATTCCCTTCATTTTGGCCCTAGCGCATTTATAAAAAATGGTCTCTTTGTTTTCTTATAAGGTTAATTTTTGTTAATCTCAACTTTGTTGATAGAACGCGAAGTTGGCAAGTTATTCGCGAGAAGGGGTGGCATCCACCCAAAGGGTAAAAGAAAGTGGCTGATTCGATGGTTTTTTATTCTGAATATGACCCTTAGGTCCCTACGGACACGACAGAAAAGTTAAATTTTAACCTCTTGTGCATAATTCTTACAGCAATTCGCCGGACTAGTAAGGTATTGTGCTACATCAGTTTATGATCCAGCTATAGGCGACTTTCTACTTATTATGTGGTTATAGGCATCCTTCTCGGACTTTCAAATAAATAAATATTAATGGAACTGAAGACAAAGCAGAGTAAGAGAATAATATTTTAGTGATGTGACAGATA
Organism: Tetropium fuscum; assembly: GCA_964058915.1. Classification (NCBI taxonomy): domain Eukaryota; kingdom Metazoa; phylum Arthropoda; class Insecta; order Coleoptera; family Cerambycidae; genus Tetropium; species Tetropium fuscum. The sequence continues at coordinate 13,613 of CAXKVY010005199.1, forward strand.
CATCTGAGAAATAAAATCTCCTAAAATTAATTTTGGGTAGTAACACTCGAACGCACTCCAATAATAAATGAAAGAAGATCAAAGATACGGTTTGAGGAAATCCGTGATCGCCAGCGGCGAGGTTCTTACACGTCTCACGTAGATACGTACTTATTTATGTGTTTAATATCATATTTTCTATACTATACTCGATTGTGATTCATCTAACCCATTGTGTAATTATGGCTATTATCTCATTGTGCAGTCGTCTAAGCTGCATACGCTCGGAATACGCTCGGTATTATTTCTGTTAATAGAGTCATTTATTTGCAGTTAGCTTTTTCGTATGACAAAAAGTGAATATTACCGTTGTTTATACACTGAGTGATTGTATTTTGATTTAGGTTAATCAAGTAAAACATTAAATAAAATTCTATTTAATTAATGTCATTTGAATAATTACATTGTTTAGATGTGACAAGAATCGATTTTCTACAGAACGTACCTCAATAATATAACACAATGTGCGAATTAATCTTGCTCAAAGTAAACACTGAGATCCTACAAATTACTTAGTTCGCACCGATATTTTTACATCTATAAGAAATTATATCCCATTATGTATAAGAATAATTCCCCCAACGAGGACCAAGCATAGCTAACGTTTTGGGTCTATATCTTAACTACAAGTATATATTTCATGTAGTGACGATCAGTGGCGTGCCGAACCTTTCGAGGCGCGGGGTCATAGCGGGGGGATAGCATAGCGCGGGGGCATAGCATAGCGGGGGCATAGCATAAATGAAACATGATCTTAAATTTAGTATTTTAATATCCATAAAAACATACTACTAAAACAACTGCAGATCTTGCAAAACAAAACAAAAACGAAATATTGAATATTAGGTATCACAATTAATTGAGCTGACAAAGTCTATCATAGTAACATTCTTCTTGTTCTCATAGTTTTGAACCTATTCAAAACTACTTCTAGGTCTATTATTTTGACGTAGTCAGATTCAATTGATAGCAGAGCTAAGTTATTCAGCCTGTCCTCACCTATAGTTGTTCGGCTATAAGTTTTAATGAGCTTCAGGATACTGAATGTTCTTTCAGCAGAAGCGCTACTAATACCTCTAGTCAGGTAAATCCTGAAAAGGGTGGCCATGTTCGCGAATACAGTCTCTAAATAATTTTCTATAATAAATGGCAGTATCTCCTCTATATCAATGCTATTTTCCTTGTTTGCAAGCTCTTCTATAAAGCTGACAAATGATTTATACTCTTCTATTATATTTGATTTCAAATCTCGTGAGCAGAAAGCAATTTTTTCTAAACACAAGAATTTGCTTGCCACGTAAAAAAAATCCTCAAATCTGCGCTCCAGTGTTTGAATAAATATATCCAGAGTTGTTGCTATATATATAAATTTGTAACATCGAAATATGAGACATAAAAAATTTTCAAAGGATACCCACAATTTCCGCAATGGGAGATCGGGGCAGTATAACTTTTCTTACAGCAAACTAAAATCGTAACTATAAAGGTGCTTTCATTCAACAAGTTGTTATGTTTTGATAGAATACTAATCAATTTTAACACAAAACCAATCAAAATAATACACTAAATTAAAGAATAACTGTATCACTTCTATTTCATGAATTATTGTTGACCCCACTTTACCACACCAGTTCGAACGTTCGATGGTATTAGCCATCCAAATGAATGCCAATGATGCCGATGTGACACGGTCAGGAACGTGTAAAATGGATCCGTATTATTTTAATGGAAAACATTCTTATTCTGTATCACATTCACCATCCAATTGTTTTATGATATGACGAAAGGTATATAGTGTGATCAATATTTTGTTATACTACATGATAATGACATAATGCGATGGGTATATAAAATCATTTGTTTTTCCTTAAAATTCTAGTTATCGGTTATACTTGACAACGCTGTTAAAAATGCGGTGCACGGATCGGCTGCTCATTTTATCGGTATAATGAGGGTTTTTTGTTCGGGTTTTTATGTGTCATATTTCTTTTGTAACATAGAAATATGACACATAAAAACCCGAACAAAAAACCCTCATTAGTAACGCTCTTAATAAATACCAAGAATCTGAATCTGTTGCTTTTTATTATTCGAATTTGAAATAAATAATTAAATAAAAATAAGTAAATGTTGAAACTTCAAACAATTTTTTTCTATATTTACTCATTAGGAATTTTCAGGAAGTGTTCTTGGGGGCGGCACTAACAGGGCGGGGCGGGGGGGGCTTGCGCCCCCCTTGCTCCCCCCTGGGCACGCCACTGCTGACGATTCCAAACGTATAACATATCGAAGATAAACTTACGCCAGACTAAAAATGCGAAATCGGTCATATCGTTACACAAGTAGACAAATCTATTTCCTATTCATTTCAATACATTAACGGCAACGGCATTACAGTGGCCGCCCCCATTCGCAGCTATAACATGTTTTAAAGGCTTTGGGTTAATCTACCACTTACGCAGCTTAAAGAGCAGTGGAATAAAGAAGGACAAAGTATTATTGTCTAATATTTACTTAATAAATCATAATTTCTAAAGTTAATAAGGTCGGCTTAGTCATAAACTATAAAATACGAGATGCATTAGGTACTTACATTGTTCATCGACACCTTACCTTAACTTTTTTTTAGTAAAATATATATGTAATTTGTATAAAATGACCAGAACAGAGTTTAGATATTAATATTAATAATAAAGGGAAAGGTTATATACTCGTATATAATCGGGTAATAGGATACATACAACAATAAATGTGAAGGTAAAAACAAACAAGTAGCTTATTATTCTGACAAATCGGATTTAAAAAAATTGATAGTCAGTATTAGAAGAATCATCAATAAAGGAGAATAATAAGTGGTTGTGGGTCATAAAGGTTTTCGTTTTTCCAAGCGGTTTCAATGATTTCTTCTGTGTGGCTGTGTGAATATCGTCTCCAATTGCCTTTTGAATCATTTTCTAAAGATTGTTTCCATGTATTTAGTGCTGCATTTTCGTCATATCCGTTTTGTCGCATGTGTTTATTATAATAATTGTACAATTTAACCATGCTGGTTCAATGACGTTAAATTGACAATCATAAGGGGGTAGTATATATGTATATATATATATATATATATATATATATATATATATATATATATATATATATATATATATATATATATATATATATATATATATATATATATATATATATATATATATATATATATATATATATATATATATATATATATATATATATATATATATATATATATATATATATATATATATATATATATATATATATATATATATATATATATATATATATATATATATATATATATATATATATATATATATATATATATATATATATATATATATATATATATATATATATATATATATATATATATATATATATATATATATATATATATATATATATATATATATATATCTATATATATATATATATATATATATATATATATATATATATATATATATATATATATATATATAGCGACACCTTAAAAAATTATTAATTGCATTTAATGGAAGCATGTAAGCCCTCTTAGTCTCTCCGATAACTTCTGACTATCATCGCCTTTAGTTACCAATGTCGTTAATAAGCAACAAGAATAAAAGTATGCCCAATTAAGATCCCTGGGGTATGCCAGATGTGATTTCGTGCTATGTAGCGAACTCCTTGATATAAAAATCGTTGAATAGCAATCGTTGACCAATTTAATAGCCCCTACATTGGCCAGAGATTTCTCCCCTCGATCTTTATTTTTGAACTTAAAAATTCGAAATATTAAATACAATAATATTGATGAACTACAAGCGATAATTAATGTTATCTATAACTTTGACTAGCGAACTGTTGTGAACACTTGATTTGAATGAATAAATATTTTTATTTTTGTAGTGGCAGCGACCTGTCATAATTGTGGTAAACAATACTTAAACGAAATATGAGGATCATTATTTTTAAATAAAATATAATAAATAGCAATAGTAATGCCATTAGTGACAACTACATTTATTTTATTTTCGTATGGCTCCTGTTGAGACTAGATGTAAGACGTTTAATGCGGTAATGGAAAACTGCATTGAAATGTAAATATCTCCATTAATATTAATTTTAATCATATGGCCTCTTTGGAAAATTTTGTTTATAATTTGACCCTCTATCAAACGGTTATACAGGGCACCCATTAATAAAAAAACAAAATCTTGTTAATATCACTCAACTCTACAATTGTTTTTTCGGTATCACCATATTAATTAGCCCAAAAATTTCATTAATTTAACCTTATATATATATATATATATATATATATATATATATATATATATATATATTGTTGATGGTAATCAGCTGTCACACTTTTCTTAATTGGAAGTTAATGGCTTAAATTTCAACAGCTGGGCATTAATTAGCCCAAAAATTTCATTAATATAACCTTATATATATATATATATATATATATATATATATATATATATATATATATATATATATATATATATATATATATATATATATATATATATATATATATATATATATATATATATATATTGTTGATGGTAATCAGCTGTTACACTTTTCTTAATTGGAAGTTAATGGCTTAAATTTCAACAGCCATTAATTCTCAATTATTTCACCCTATACATCACCCATCCATATATTCTGAACTGAAGTAAATTGATTTTATCTCATGTTTATCAACTTTTCCAGCCGCCAGACCGGGCAACGTCTGCTACAGCAACGCGCACTGTCGGCTGTGGACGGCAGACAGCCACTGCGACTTCCTCATACCAAATCTGTTTGGGCGATGTCAGTGTAATACGCCGTTCAGGCAAGTGGGTGATTCATGTGTACGATCGGCCTTCCAAACGAAACCCACCACCACTGCTACCACCACGACAACAACCACGACAGCCCTTACGCCAGCGGTTACCGACAGTGATGATATTGAATCAAATGTTATTGAGGAGAACGTGACCCCGTTTACGTCGATTCTGGCGAAGTCGACGGTTAAAGTGAAGATCACGGAGGTGAGGAATGAAACTATTATTAAAATATGATATTGTCACGTTTTATTTGATTTTGTTGATGTGTAATTGGTTTTGTTTGCTGAACGTTTCTTGCTTGTCTTTTTCACTATTATTATAACTATTTGTAGTTACAGTGGTATGTCCCTCTTCTAATGTATTTGTATGTATATTGTCGGTACTTGTTTGGGGTTCCTTATTTGCAATAACTACCTCCATTGATAACCCTAGTGGATTGTCACTATGTCATGTCACTATGTCTATGTCTATGTCACCATGTCTATGTCACTATGTCAATTGACATATATATATATATATATATATATATATATATATATATATATATATATATATATATATATATATATATATATACATATATATATATATATATATATATATATATATATATATATATATATATATATATATATATATATATATATATATATACATATATATATATATATATATATATATATATATATATATATATATATATATATATATATATATATATATATATATATATATATATATATATATAATTATCAACATGTAAAAAGTAAGGATTTAATTTTTCAAAAATCTGAATTATAACAAATAATCAGGTGTCCAAAAATATATTATTAGATGCTACAAAACAGTTCAATATCCGAAATACAATTAATACAGTGTGGATTTATACCAGGTCGCTATAAAAGATTGGAGCTGAATAACCGAAATTAAGGCGAGATTTACGGCAATCCGTAAAAATGTTATGTACACGACGCTTTGAAGATTACGACTCCAGGTTTACGGTTTTCAGGGTATTTTTCGATGGCCCCCAATACGACGCGATTTCGTGTTCCCAGCACAACCACCATTTCGCATGAATCGCTCTCCTGGCATTATGTGTGACGGCAACGCTATTTTTACGATAACTATGCGAAAACAAGAATCATGCTACAGTTATGTAAATGTCAAGTTTTACTTTATGAGGCAACTTGATAATGAGGCTTTTAAAATATAAAATTAAACAAAAAAAATTCCTTGTGCATGAAAAATAACGTGTAAGAATATCGCGCTATATTTTAACGTTTCTGTTTTATAGATAACAACTACAAAGAGCATTCCCACAACGCTGTTGCCACCAGTCGAAAAATTGACATCTACCCCACTGGACATTACCACAAGAATTACGGTATCGAGTAGAACCACAGTAATGGAACCTACTTCTACAGTATCACCTAAAATTACATTTTCGCCAGGAACCACCAGTAAGCATAGTCGTTCTATAGTTTTAGTATATTTAGTGTTATATACTAAAAAATCAGACACAGTAAAAAACTTAAGAACATATTTCTTCATGTCCATATCCATGGATATGGATTCACAATTCACATCGACATTCACATGGACATTCACATTTACATTCATATTCCATCTTTCCTCCTATCATGCATTTGAAAATATATACTGCGTATGTCACGAGAAGTGCCTTTACTTGTGCTTGTTCTTCTAATGTGTAGTTTTATGCCTCTTACTATTTATTTGACAATATTGCGATATCCTTACTTCTAAATTACTTGCTATGCAGTTTACACTTACGAGGCTTATTTTCCTTGATCTATAATATACATATACTGCTCAAATGAGTATTACTATTTTTGTTTCATCCGTATTACAAATCAATTAAAGAATTTATAAAACTACCAATTGAAGTGCATGCATATGCTCGGCAAACATTTTAATGCTTATTATGTAACTGTTAAATAACTCATAAAGCAACGAGAAATGGGGATATTGACGTAATTGATGTCATTTCCAATTAAACTTTACAACAAAACACAAGAGATATTCTGCAAGTCATGTTGCCTACATACAGCTTTTAATTCAGCAAGGTATAGGTCATTTAATGGATGCATCTTGCAAGGAACTAAGCTACTAAACTAAAATGTATACCTCGTTTTAATTAGATTATTAGTTTACAACTTCTATGTCAGAGTAGTAATTTAATTACAGATAATAAAGAGAAATACTATATTCACCCTCTTACTTAAATCATTTTTTGTTTATATATGTTTTGAAGCCTTTAGCCTAGCGTGTTCATTTTAAAAGTGAGATTATATGCCAAACAGACAGGAGATGCCTTAAAACTTGAAAGTATCTTAAATTCCTGGCCCCTACCACTGACCAGTCCTTTAACTGCCTCGTTGCTCCCACACGAGTTAAACAAATGGAGTTAATAATGAAAATTTATTGAATATGAAAATTTCATTGGATTGGATCCACGGTCGAATGACCCGGATTCAAATCCTGCTAGTGCTTCTTTTTTCATTTTACCTTTATAATTATTTTTTTAATATCAACTTATTTTCTTATTTTTCACAAAGGGCTTGAATTAAGGGTGTCTCAAAATTAACGCAAGATTTGAATTAAATAGGAGACACAGTTTTTAGTCTTTTGATTGTTATTTTTTATTGAATCATAAAGTACATAGGATAGGGTTATTTATGGAATAACACATCGGGCGAATGGCCTCCACGGCTTTGTATGCACATGCGCACTCGTTTGTCGAAATTTCCCATGATCATTCTGCATAAATGTGGCTGAATTTCGTTGATGCAGCGTTGAACCTCCTCCTTTAATGCACGGGTGGTTGTGGGCCTGTTGACATAGACCTGTGATATCAAATAACACCATAAAAAGAAATCTAATGGTGTTAAATCACACGATCTAGGGGGCCAATTCTGATCACCAAAACGAGAGAGTACACGGCCTGGAAATGTTTCATGCAGTAATTGAATTGTTTCACGGGCTGTATGGCATGTGGCACCGTCTTCTTGAAACCACATATTGGCCACATCAATATCATCCAATTTCGGCAGAAAGAACTGTGTTATAATGTCCCGATATCGAGCACCAGTAACAGTCACTGCTTGACCAGCCTCATTTTCAAAAAAATATGGTCCAACTATGCCTTCAGCCCAAAATCCACACCAAACAGTGACACGTTGTGAATGCATTTGTTTTTCGACAATCACATGTGGGTTCTCAGAACCCCAAAAGCGGCAATTTTGGCGATTAACAAAGCCGTCAAGGTGAAAATGTGCTTCATCGCATAGGATGATGTTGCCGGAAAAATCAGCATCCATTTGTTGATGTTCAATAATCCATTCAACGAACTCTCTTCGCTGTGGATGGTCATTTGTCTTCAGTTGTTGCGTTAATTTTGTAAGCATGGAGACACAGATATTTAGTGAGTATACGTTGTAGAGAGCTTCTTGAAATTTGCAATTCTTGTCCACGACGCCGAATTGAGGTTCCTTGATTGTCACCGCGACACTCTCACGCACTACTTCGATATTGACATTTGAACGGCTTGTTCTTGGACGACCAGTGTGTTTGGCATCTCCAACGGATCTAGTCTCCCTGAATTTTTCAAGTAATCTCTTCACAGTTGACGAAGTTAAAACACTATTCCGACCATATTTTGTATGAAATTTTTGAACTGTGGCCGCCAAGCTTTCATTATTTTTTAAATATTGTTCAATAATGAAGACACGTTGTTCTATCGTGCAACGCTCCATTTTTATTTGTTCCATTTGTTTAGGGTTGCCAACACTTTACTGCACAATTGGCGGCAAATTCAAATCTTGCGTTAATTTTGCGACACCCTTTATAAGCCGTTTCATATTCCAATGCGGGTATCGTATGTAATGTTACACAGTGCTACAAACACAGTGCTGATGAATTTTGCCGTTTACAGTCCGATTAGACGCAAAATATTTCTCGGATTTTTTGTGGTAGTAGATCACAAATTTTCTACGTAATAAAAACAGTGTATTAAAATATATACCTATAGTAGACAATAATAGTTACCTACCCGAAACACTTGATTAGAAAAGTCTTTCCCAGTAATCCTACCCCTTCCACATCAGAAATAACAAAACACTCTGCAAAGGTAATCATCTAATGGTACTTAATTTTCTTATCATGTATCGTAGACATTCAGATTAGATTTTATCAATGTGAATTAATTTGTCAATTTAAGGTCTTAATATTGTAGAATAAAATAAGTTCTTAGAATAGAACCTCTACCCACTAAGTTTTTAATGCAAATATTTTTTTACTGAAACTCATGGATGTGGTGATTGATTGCTTACTTTTTTCTTTCGATTAGCTGTGCCGCCTGTGACGACAGGCATCAGAATCCGTGTGGAAAACGGCGATGGAGCTGTCAGTTTGGGGCTACCATGCGTAACCGATTTACAATGCAGAATAGCCGATCCATCCTCGAGGTGCATGGAAGGCGTGTGTGATTGCGCCATCAAAACAAACCAAACCAAATCTTGCTCAGCAAGAAACCGTGGATGTATACCAGGAACTTTCCAGGTAAATGAAGCAAAATACACGATATATGAATACTAGTTTACAACCAAAGAATCTTTTGTTTTTATAATTTTCTTTCCATGAACATAACAGAATGAATAGTTCAAAATTATTCTCTCGAAATAATCCTCTCTTTACATTACGTAATATTAGTAGGGGTGTGAGAGGTTTTGATTTGGACTTTGGGCAGAACCCGTTGAAACAGGGCTTGAATAAAGAGTAAGACATTGAAAAAGTTATAATGAGCGAGATAAACGTCATAGTTTTTTTATTGTAAAATAATTTTGAATACTGCACTTTTTTAACTTTTCTCTCAATAATGGAAAAAGTAATGATTTAGAGAAAAAAGTTTCGAACATGAGATGTTCATGATTTTACGTAAGGGTTAAATACTTGGAAAAAACGAAAAACTGATTTCGCTGCGATATTTAGTGCCAAAGTTAAAAAATGCGACTGGATAGGGCTGGAACCTTTGATGTAACTATAACACTCGGAGTAGTTTCCCCAAACACCAAAACACTTTCACTTCGCTCGACGCGCGTTTCGCCAACCAAGTTGGCATCATCCGGAGATCATTAAAACTAATCTTAAAACTAAAAATCTACCCTATTTATACTACTTGATTCGCTGATTTCAAATAAAAATGCGACAAAACAGGAAAATAAATCTAAATTTAACATTTTAATATTGCAATCGATAGGTAATATCAGTATCTTACAGCATCTTACAGCATCTCAGAAAACCATGCATGCCAATTTCAAAAAACTCGTAACTAAGGATCGTAATTTTGTCAATTTTCAACTTAGAGATGTGCAACAGACTGCATTCGATTGCGCTGATTTTTACATGCATTTGGAAAAAAAATTACTGTAGGACCAATAGAAGCCGAGATATGAGACATTCACTTTTAAACACGCAGCAGCCGTTCCAAGTAACTTATACATTCAAAAATTGGCTAGTAATAATAGTTAGAGAGATGATGAGAGTTTTAATCGTCTCCGGATGATGCCAACTTGGTTGACGAAATGCGCGTCGAGCCAAGTGAAAGTGTTTTGGTGTTTGTGGAAACTACTCCGAGTGTTAGAGAGATGATGACAATAAAAGGCTGTTGCCACACGGTGGAAATGAATGCTTGTTGCCACACGGTGGCAATGATAAGAAATGCTTGCTTTCATGTAGTCTGATCCCCCTATGCAAATTCTAATTGGGTAGTAGGAGTCCAGCACGTCAATGCATGATGCTGCGGCGCTCTTAACGAAAAATGTCCCGAAAATTAAAAAGTTTGCTACGAAATGACAGAAAACGATTTTACAGCATCTGGGAGACCTGACGATTGCCGAAAAAATATTTTCTGCCAATTTCCCCCGCACATAAACTGTAAGTATACGGAAAAAAAATTCAAAAATACAAAAAGTTAAAGCACGGTAAGTGAAACCGATCTTAAACGTTTCGCTTTTATAAAAACAATCTTGAAAAATTATTTGCTGCTAAAATCAATGCCACGAAAGCTCGACAGATTCGCGGAAAGTGCGCTATTGTCAATTAAAATTTCGTAAAAATACGTTAATTTGGTAACAGCTACGTGCTGCACGGTATGTTTTTCGATGCGCTGAATCGATCGCGCTAGGTCTCAACCCTCCCTGAACCCGGAATCGATTCGCCGGAATGGGCCAAAAATGACCCCAATTTTGGTGAAAGTGCCAAAATATTGTGCAAAATATGAGATTTTTTTAACGGAAAATAGAATCTTTTAGTATTTTTGCCACTAATGCGCCAATCGTCCGAAAATAATTTATCAAAGTTAGTTTTGGATGATCTTCATTTGCTGAGAGCTCGATAGGAAAGCCTTTATCTTAAAAATACTCAAGGATAAAAAATACATATTTTTAGCCAAAAATTACCACCCCGTACTTTGCCTAACAATTTTAGACATGTTTGAGTGTCCATGACCAACAGGTTCAGAAAGACCCAAGTGTGAAAAACATCCCGAAATCGTTGGGAAAATGGCGAGGTAATTTTTGGCTAAAAATATGTATTTTTTACCTTGATTATTTTATATAGGATTTTTAATAAAGGATTTCCTATCACACTATCAGCAAATAAAAATTACCAAAAATCAACTTTGATAAATTATTATAAAGTATCTGAATCTCCGCCGCGCCGTCAGCATACCTGACAATTGTCTCGAGTCATCATACCTGACCCCTGTCTCGACGCTTGCGTGTGTACTCTTGTATTCTTGGTTTTATTACAAGTGTAGTCGGAATTAGAGTCGAGAATACAGCTTTTATCCCAAGTGCTTTTATTGCTTAGAGTCTGTTCCTTAAGTATTACGGATTTTATTTCCTTACGCATTAGGGACAGAAGGAGGCGGACAAGCAGCCAACACTCACGGCTGGCCGTAGTGACACCATCCCGTACAATAATTCAAAATAGTTCTATATATTAAAATACAAAAAAAATATCCAGTTATAATCCACCTAATTCGACCTCAAACTAATTGTCATTAGATAAGAAAAATGGATGATATTTCCTTGGAGTTAAGCTTGGATTCTTCCTTGGACTCCACTCGGTATCTCTGTCAACCTAGTATGTTCCTCACTCTGCATTGGAGTTATAATCCCATCATCAATTTTTCCCCCACGCCTTGCCATGTGCATTTTGGCCCTTTTTAAATACAACACGAGATAACATTTAACATTTCAGCGTGTCTGCGTCAACGGCGACTCTAATCTTACCATCCCTCGGCAGAGAAAAACTATCCACACATTTCTTGGGGCTTAATCAAAGTTGTATGTCTCAGCCGCATGAATTCTCTGCCTAGCCGCATAATGGGGAGGCGCGAATCGCCCATGTTCATGCATAGTTTGCACGAATGCAGCAGTTCGCAGCATGGTTTATTTCGTTTCTACCAATTTGGTCAACATTTGGCATTTCCAACAAAATCTGGAGATGATAAAAAAAGTTTTAATGCGCCAAATGCACGAAAATGCACTTTCGTCCGTTAATGGGTTCATTTACGTTAGTTTCGGGCCAGCAGTTTACTTAAATTAGTTGGGGGGCCACTGATTTACCTACGTTAGTTTGGGTCTCACATTCTGGAGCCGGATGAAAATCTATTCTTATTACAAAATACTATGGGCAAATTTTCCAAAGTGTCAGGAAAACATCTCCAAAAAATATTAACCATGTACTACGACCAATTTTGACACTTTTTTCTTTCTTGACATTTTTCGAAACACCGCGTATATCGTGAGTAAGAAGCTCGCACAAGTTTCCGGTAAACTGTTGGTATTTTGATTTTCCACGTAGGAATTTTTTCCCCACCGTGAAAACTTATCCACTGTAACAAATTTGGCGGAAAATATTTTTTTATAACTTTTTGAGAGGGTGAAGATAGCTGGTTCTCATTTTCTGCCACCACGTGGCTAATCTTGCTAACCTTGCTAACCTTGCTAATATTTGCCAAAAAAAATTAAAAAAATTATTACAAGGAAGCCACGAAAGTGGAGATTTTACCTGTAGAGGTGGAAGGTGGAAGGTGGAGAGAGGTGGAAATTTTACCTGTGATACCTTGCACATATATCCTCATCATCCTGTCAAGTTTCAAATACAGATTCTTTTTTTTTTAATTTACCCAATCTTAATATCCAAGGGCTTGTGAAAGTTTATGTGTTTCTGGCATTTCGTATCAAACTTTTGAATTTTCAGGGCATTTTTCGTTAAGAGCGCCGCAGCATCATGCATTGGGGTGCTGAATTGGGAAGCTTAAGCTATGAACTGAGTTTTTCTCGTAGCGAATTGAGCAATTTTTCGTGAAGAAATCGTTGTTTAATGTAGGGCGTAAACATGCGGTTACGCGGTCGTTCTGCTGCCTCAGTCAGCCGATAGTGCTTTTTTATCTAACACCTAAATAGCGTAATAAAAATCACAGTTTTTAAAATAGCCTTTTTTAAAAGTATTTCTTAATTTTTGGTATTTATTAAAATCCAAATGTTTCGAGGTTATTCCAATAAATTAGTGTACTTGAATTACAAAATCATATTAGTTTTTGTTTAGTAAAATATCCAGATTTTCAACGCTTATGATTATAATAATTGTCATTACCATAAACATCAAAATACGGTCAAAATAATATCCACAAAGATTTACAACACCAAGTGCATATTTTATCATTTCATGCCAAAAATATGCTCGTAAATATAACTTATTGGTTTAGAGATTGTTAAAGCCAGTTAAAGCGAACTTCGTTGCTTCTTTTCACAGACGCTATGAGTAGTAGTGTTGCTTAATAAATAAATATATCACTACTACTACGAGATATTGAACTGTGGAGGGTTCTTACAAAAATTTCTGTGGGTGGATGTTGTAACTATCAATTTATGCTACATAATTCGCAACCATGATTTATGTTGATGTTTACCACATAATATTAACGATGACAACAAAACATTTTATTAATTTTAAGTAGATTCAATTTAATCCAGGCATAATTTCAGTTGGAGTCCGCATCTAACTTAAAAATTCACACCGTTACAAAGCAAGGTCTCTGCCAATTTCAATATCACTACAATGCGAAACGTTTTCCCACATAATCTTAAAATTTGGAGGAAATTGCAGTGGCACATTTTAATACTACATATGAAAATATCCTTATTAGTAGTATTAATAAATGGTACTACGGTACAAATATGGTTCCGTTTGGATTTGGATTTTGCACCAAAAACCATTTTGATAAATTGAAATTGATCATAAATCACGTAATTTAGTATATTTGACAAGATTACAATTTTTCTAACATTACACGGGTCAATTAGAATAAATCGGATGAAGTATGTCATGGCATACTTAAATGGAAAATCAAAAATTCAATTATAAAAAATTTTGTTTATTTTTATAAAATTATGTGGTATGATCGAATTCAGAAAATTATGCACAATTCAAAAATGCAATAACATATAGGATGTTCCATAAAATTCAGAAGTTAATGTCACTTCCGGAACTAAGCGGAAGTGAAAAAAATCACTTGTATGTCAAAAAGTGCCGCTTATTATGTATATAGAATTTCAATCAATTATCTTCAAAAATAAAGGAGAAAAGGGCGTGTACCATGGTTATATACAGGGAGTCTTCAAAAGAAGTAGCACAAATGGTGCCGGTCAATCAACAGGTAAAGAAAAACACGTTTTGCATAAATATGATCTTAGTAAAATGTTCATCCCTTAGAGATACAGCCCTTCAAAGTTTCTAAAAAAACTTGGAATTGTCGCTGTAATTTGAAAAAAAAGTATATCGTTCAAATTTTACACACATTTTCTATTAATGCATGTTCTATTTTCCATTAATGTAATTGTACAATAACAAGTTTTAATCAACATTTTGTTTTAGCAATAATTCCTTAATTTTACTCATGATAATAAAATTCGAAACGTAAATAATTTTTTAAATTTTGCTACACATTTTTTAGAATTTTTATTAACTTTTTATAATATTATGAACTAAGGGCGTACTGTTTGTAACATCGAAATATGAGACAAAAAAACAACGAGCAAAAATCCCTCATTATATCGATAAAAGGAGCAGTGCTACCGTATTTTTAACAGCGTTGTCAAGTATAACCGATTTCCAGGAATTTAAGGAAAAACAAATTATTTTATATACATCGCCCATCAATCACATTATGATATTATCATGTAGTATAACAAAATGTTCACACTATATACCTTTCGTCATATCATAAAAGAATTGGATGGTGAATGTGATGCAGAATAAGAATGTCTCCCATTCAAATATTACGGATCCATTTTACACGTTCCTCGGCCGTGTCTCACCGGTATCATTGGCATTCATTTGGAAGTCTAATCATCGAACGTGGGGTAAAGTGGGGTCAACAATAATTCTTGAAATAGAAGTAATACAGTTACAAATTCTTTAATTTAGTGTATTATTGATTAATTATTAGTATTCTATCAAAACATAACAACTTGTTGAATGAAAGCGCCTTTATAGTGACGATTTTAGCTTGCTGTAAGAAGAGTTATCCTGCCCCGATCACCCATTGCAGCAATTGTGAGTATCCTTTGAAAAATTTTTATGTCTCATATTTCGATGTTACAAACTATACATTATATTTCCTTAATATTGGTGAGGTTTCAATCGCCTTGATCTCTCTACATTACAAACATTTAAATTAAATAATAATGTTTTCTATAAATATCATTTGGTTCAATCTAAATGTAATAAAATAATTTGTAAATAACGTTTCCAATACATTCTATTAATGGTATGAACTCCAATGTCAGTCTCAATTGTATGTTTTTTAGTATCAAATTTTAATTAGTAATATTTTATTGTAGACATTTCCTAAACCTAAAAGCGAAACAAATTAAGTTTCGAAATCTTGAAATTTAAAAACATTTTAATACAAATGTGTGTGTGAGAAAGTTGTGAAAATGGTGGCATTCCCACGTTTTTTTATTTAAAACACCAGACCAGTTTACAAAATTATAAAGCATATCCATACGAAAAGTTACACTGAATCGCTATAACATCATGTTTACATGGAACATTTGAAACCCCCACTACGTGTAAGCAAGCTTTAGCATATTCCATAAAGCGTGATAGTCATACAAGTTATTGAATTATATAATTCCTCGAAATATGTGATACGCGAATATTCGGAATATGGGTCTATGGGTACATTAGTAATTTGCAATTCAATTTGCAATTCATACTCGAGAGTATATATTTATAACTACCTAATAATAGTCAGCGGTTTTATATCTCATAAAAATTTATAACGTACTTGGGTCACAAATTGTGTTGGTATAAAATATGTTTGTTAGTACTGAATAATGAATAATGTGCTACGCAATAAATAGTGATATTTAGGGTAGCTTTTTAAGGTGAAAATATTTTATAAATGTACAATAATGTTGCAAAATTCTTCCAATTCCATATCCATACGCATGTCTATATAATATGTACTCAATATCAGATAATTAAATTTGACATCAGAATAACACTGACATTAGAAGAGAAAAAAAGCACAATGTAATCATCATACGTAGAATAACTAGAATATTGTTCACCAGAGGTAGCTAAAGACTGTTCGTCTTATATTATAAATAAAATTAAAGGTCTATTAGAATCAATTTTTCAACTACCTCTATCAATGTACCATAGTTTTAGCAATTTTAGACTTCATTTTTTTAAATTTTTGGTTTACTAATTAGAAAAGCTTTTCTAAATCAGTTGACATTTCGAAAATTTCGTTAAAACATACATAGTTAGTTTATTGGCGTCAATATACACAGTGTTAAATATACACAAATTTGACAAATTTAATTTTCAATAAGCACGTTTATAGTTTGCAATCTAATATCAGACACGAGGGATCAACCACATGGTAAAATTCTGTACGCGTATTGCAGTCTGTTTATGTTTCCCGTAATTTTGTATCAATCGGAAAATAATGCAGACAAGTGTCTTTAGTAGCGTAGTGGGAACCTCGGTTGGAACACTGAGGGACGGAACAAAACCTTCTCTATTTGATGGAAACACTTTAATGAACGTTTGGCATTTTTATATCCTGAAAAACTAGATGGATCAGCCAACACAGTATGTAATTAACCTTTTATAAAAAAATTACGGAAAATATTTAATTATTAGGAAGCTAACAAAAATTGCTTCCCATTAAACCTCACTGGTAGTCATTTATTGTTCACCAGGAAATTAGTTAGTCTATCAAAATATAGATTTCGTTACCTTCGTGTTTTTCGCGAATTGTACCTACACTATAAAATTAAAGTGGCAACTAGAATGATTCGCGTGGGCAATAGATTCGAAACATACATGTGGATAATATTTTTTACGCGATTTAGTATATATATTTATTTATTTATAATAATATATTTATAATAATAATTTTATTTATGACATATTTGACATAGGAAAAAATGACAGTTTTAATTAATTTTTAAGGTTACTAGACTGTTCGATTAGTATCACAGGGCGAAGAACAGTCAAGAAACCCTACGAACTTAGGATATTTTATATTACATTATTACTCTAATTTTAGTTATGTTAATATTATATAGATGTATATTTATAGCAAGTAGGTATATATGTGTTTAGAGCTGTAATATTAGCTGAATATTTGTGACCTTTTAAACGTTCTTCCAGAAGTTGCATTGTTTGACCAATGTAGACTTCATCACATTGTTTACATGGAATTTCGTATATATAGTGTGTAGTTTTTCAAGTGGATTTTTATCTTTCAATGTTGTGTACAGGAATTTTAAGTTGTTTCTATTTTTGTGTGCTGTGTGAATATCATGTTTTTAAAATGTTTGAAATATTTTCTGATAGTTGTGATATATGGTAAGGTAATATATGTTTTATGAGTATTAGTTTTATCGCTTAGTGGTGCTTGAGAATTGTAGTATTTGTGAACTCTGTTTTTAAAAATTTTGTTGATTAGAGGAACATTACAGTTATTATTTATTAAAACATATTTTGTTTTTTTTATGCATTCTTTTCTAAAAATGGCAGACGTTAGTTTTACTGATCTGTCTGCAATGCCAATTATTAGTTTTTTTATGGTTGTAATGATTTGGTTGTAATTTGTTTGTAATGAATGGTTTGGTTTATGGTTGTAATGAGACCATGTTGTTTGTGTTTTCCATTTTGTTAATATTTCAGTTTTCTTATTTATAAGAATTAAGTCTAAGAAATATATCTTATTTTCTGAGTCGTTTTCGATTGTAAATTGAATTTTTGGATGGGAACTATAAAATTTATTTAGAATCGAATTTTTATGTTCAGTTGGAAATGCAGTTATGCAATCATCAACATAACGTTTGATGGTATTTTATAGTTTAATGTTGGAATTATGGTATTTTCTAAATGTTCTAGTCCTAATTCTGTGATTGTACTGGATATTAGTGAACCCATTGCACAGCCATATGTTTGATTGTAATATGTATTATTGCATTGAAAAAATGTGCAATTTAATGTGAGTTCTAAGGCATATAAGCACTCTTCTATTGGTAAAGAAGTATAATTTTTTATTTCGTTCCAAGTTTTATCTGTTATATTTTTTACAAGGTCTAATGTCTATTGGTATATTGGTATATAATGAAATTATATCTAGAGAGAAAAGTTTTTCTTGATTATTAAGTTTGACTATTATTTTAAAAAAATTGCGATTTCAATTTCTGTGTGGTATAGAAATTGTCATATACTTGTCATGTACTGCGATGAAAGTTCATGGCTTTAATAGCAGAAATAACTTCAAATCGTCATACATCTCATTATATTTATATACAAATTATAGAGAATATATTTATTATATATTGTTATTTTCAGTGTCGTAGCACTGGAACTTGTATCAGTTGGTTCTTCGTGTGTGATGGCAGAAATGACTGTAGTGATGGATCTGATGAAGAATGCAAACCAAACAAGTGTCCAGGAG
>CAXKVY010005200.1:0-14756 GCA_964058915.1 Tetropium fuscum
CTACCACATTATCACTTGAACCAGAATAGATCCAAAACCAGAATAGATCCAGAATAGATCCAATCTAGATCCAAAACGTTACAAACAGTAACAAGGTCAGCTAATTCTAACCTATTCTTGATATCGTCTATTTTTTGTTTAAATTCGCCGGAATGCGTGTCGAACCCAAAACCAGGAAAAATACGTAAAGCCCTTCTGACTTTTCGCGGTTCACCCTCATTACCGCAAGCAACCACGTGTAACGCTTTAACGGCCTTAAGAGCACTATTTTTAATATTACAGGCAATTTTATCTATATTTCCTAACGTAAGCATTTTTTACTCAAATATTTAAAAAATAATACCAAATTATTACGGTTATTACCTAGACGTTTCAGTCGTACGGGTGCTTCTCTTTTCCCAATCAAAATTATGCTAATATATACCTAAGTACCTATACTCTCTACATCAAACTTATATAATCGACTAGGTACTACTAAAAACTTAAACTATGTATAGATGTTATTTTATAAATGTCATTAAATATGCTAAATGCTTTAAATATTCCAACAATATCTAAAATGTAAACTTATCTACATCAAAATCGCTATATCTAGTTGCTCGAAATATACTTTACAAAATAGAAATACAATGTTCGAATGCCGTAGCAACTAATTAGTCTTGAATTCGTCGCTGAACCTCGTCGCTGAACCAATCACTCAGGAAAACATGCATAAAATAAATCGCCTACCTCAATACATTCAATGTTACCAGTGCTCAACTCCTGCTTTACTCTCGTGGTACAACTGACCAAAATCCAATGTCTCCTAACCAACTCTCGCGGTGCAACAAGTGTTCACCCACACGTCGTCTAGTAAGCGCGAGTTTCAGCGGCTCCGTGAATTGTATCTCGTACTACTAACCATCTAAAAACATCAGGCGAATCGGCTGGCTGGCTTAGCGTTGTAACTGATCATCTAAAGTTGGGGTTCTTCCATGCAGCATGTAGCACCACAGTTCATGAATAGCCACTTTCTTATAATGTTTACATTCACAACACAGAAACAAACCCTGGTCTAACGTTTAGCATACGTTTTGCTGATATATAACTAATTCACTGTTTACTAATTGCAATAGCGTCCATGTTCGCACAATTATTCTTTATTCTACTGTTTTTAGTAAATTAGGTAGGTACCTTATTCGAATTCGAAGCGCATTGTCTGCCAACCACTGTACTATTATGTCTTTTAGATCACTTTTCACTAAAGTTTAATTACTAATTTTAACGGTATTTCTGGCAATATCCCGGTTGAGCCCCCAAATTGTAGGTATTTCTCTGGTTGTCTAGGGTGTATTAAATTCAACAGAGGTTCCGGATAGTTTCAGAAAGGGATTTATTACCAAAAAATACATAAACTAATATTATCTTGCCGTTGCATCACCTACACACTGGTACATACACAACTTATTCGTCTATAAAGAAAAAGCAACCGTCAACTATGCTATTTCTACAGCGTCTACCGTCTAAGTGCCTTCCGTCTCAAAGCTTATTTTCGACTGCCTGCCCGCAATGGCTCAAGCGTTCTCTCGACCGTCCAAACGATCCAGTGGCGTAACAGTTCAAATAAAAAGCATATATTCTAGATAAATAAACATTAACAAAATAATGAAAAATAATAATTACCCACATATATATATATATATATATATATATATATATATATATATATATATATATATATATATATATATATATATATATATATATATATATATATATGTATATATATATATATATATATATATATATATATATATATATATATATATATATATATATATATATATATATATATATATATATATATATATATATATATACACTGACGAACATAAAAAGTGGCGCACCTAGATTTTGTCCCAAATTTGATGTTCAATAACTTTTAAACCAGCCTATCGATTTTGATAATATTTTTTTGTTTGAAAGGGCGATTCTTGCGGATGACTATTTTGTAATTGGCTTTCCATAAAAAATGTATTTTTTTAATATGTACAGCCTTTAAAAACCGATTGATGATTTTGACACGAAATTTAAATGTCGCTGTGGAGTGTTTACCATTCTTTTTTCAATATTCTCTTTTTTGAATCACTTCTCTAGCCCCTTCAGCAACGAAGTTGCGACATTTTAGATGAAACGGTGTTATTAAGTTTGATATTCAACAAGGAGGCCGCGGAGCTGAAAATTTCTAAAAAGTTCATCGTTTAAGAAATGTTTAGCGTTTTCGATTACGGACGCTGAAATAATTGTTACTTACAAGTACAAACAACATCAAAAAGAAATAACAAACAAAGAATTATTCGACATTTTAGTAAAACGACTGTAACTATTAATGATTAAAACAATAAACTTAAAAAATAATTGAACAACAAACTAACTAATAACGAGTATTTCCTCCTCTGGCTGCTATAACAGCTTCCATACGCCTAGGCATGCTTTCAATCAAATTTGCGATAGTGATTTGAGGGATATTGTCCCATTCTTCTGTAAGAGCAATCCTCAATTCATTCAGATTCTCTGGGTTGCGTCTACTAACACGTTGTCCCAATTCATCCCAAAAATGCTCAATGGGATTCATATCAGGGCTTTTAGCGGACCACGGCATACGATTAATTCCGACATCGTTTAAAAATTGTGTTATCATCACTGTTGTATGCGGTCCTGCATTATTTTGCATTAAGAGGAATTCTTCGCCAATGTAAGGTGCAAATGGGACAACATGTTCATTCAAGATCTCTATGTATCTAACTGCATTTAGAGATTGCCGTGGTGGAAACACAAATAATTCTGTACGGGCATCGCTGGTAATTCCACCTCAGACCATTAGTGAACCACCGCCAAAACTCTCCCTTTCACTGAACATACCATCCTCGTATCTTTCCCCACGCCTTCTCCAAACCCTCCGACGCCCGTCTACTGATCTCAACATGAATCTTGATTCATCAGTGAATAAAACTTGAGACCATTGCAACTCATTCCAAACAAGATGAATTCGAGCAAAATCAAACGAGCTACTCGATGTCGTCGAAGTAATCGCATTCCAATAGCAGGTCTTCTTGCATATATATATATATATTTATATATATATATATATATATATATATATATATATATATATATATATATATATATATATATATATAAATATATATACATATATATACATATATATATATATATATATATATATATATATATATATATATATATATATATATATATATATATATATATATATATATATATATATATATATATATATATATTTATATATATATATATATATATATATATATATATATATATATATATATATATATATATATATATATATATATATATATATATATATATTAGCTTTGAAATTCTTTGCTATTCATATTTGTTTTGTGAATAGTAATCTTGGGTTTGTAGCATTTCATTACATAGAAATAAGCAAATAGACGAATAAGAAGGAAAACACACTTACCAGTGCTATATCTGGACACACATACGGAAATGAACCACTATACACACGAAAACGAACCACTTAGAAGTTGTACAAGTTCTTTCACCTTTCTTGAGGATCTTCAGAGCAGTATACGATTTATTTCATTGATCATTTATACTTGAATTTAAAATATTAATACTCCAACACTTGCAGTGACGTTTTATGACATTAGTTTTTGACGGAACTCAAATTCTTAGAATACACAAACCTAGTCTACTATTTATATTTGTTCTATTTTAAAGTTTAACATCTTCTGGATAACTGTATGCCTAATGCTTTTATATATAATATGTTCAAATAGAACAACCATCTGTACCTCAAACGTTTTGCTTGAGTATTATTAATCCTGAACATCTATTTTGACGTGACGCTTTTACAATTTTACGTCCAAATATACCGAGTTTATGTTAGTGTGATATACATTTAATGACATTTTATAAATGTCATTAAATATGCTAAATGCTTTAAATATTCCAACAATATCTAAAATGTAAACTTATCTACATCAAAATCGCTATATCTAGTTGCTCGAAATATACTTTACAAAATAGAAATACAATGTTCGAATGCCGTAGCAACTAATTAGTCTTGAATTCGTCGCTGAACCTCGTCGCTGAACCAATCACTCAGGAAAACATGCATAAAATAAATCGCCTACCTCAATACATTCAATGTTACCAGTGCTCAACTCCTGCTTTACTCTCGTGGTACAACTGACCAAAATCCAATGTCTCCTAACCAACTCTCGCGGTGCAACAAGTGTTCACCCACACGTCGTCTAGTAAGCGCGAGTTTCAGCGGCTCCGTGAATTGTATCTCGTACTACTAACCATCTAAAAACATCAGGCGAATCGGCTGGCTGGCTTAGCGTTGTAACTGATCATCTAAAGTTGGGGTTCTTCCATGCAGCATGTAGCACCACAGTTCATGAATAGCCACTTTCTTATAATGTTTACATTCACAACACAGAAACAAACCCTGGTCTAACGTTTAGCATACGTTTTGCTGATATATAACTAATTCACTGTTTACTAATTGCAATAGCGTCCATGTTCGCACAATTATTCTTTATTCTACTGTTTTTAGTAAATTAGGTAGGTACCTTATTCGAATTCGAAGCGCATTGTCTGCCAACCACTGTACTATTATGTCTTTTAGATCACTTTTCACTAAAGTTTAATTACTAATTTTAACGGTATTTCTGGCAATATCCCGGTTGAGCCCCCAAATTGTAGGTATTTCTCTGGTTGTCTAGGGTGTATTAAATTCAACAGAGGTTCCGGATAGTTTCAGAAAGGGATTTATTACCAAAAAATACATAAACTAATATTATCTTGCCGTTGCATCACCTACACACTGGTACATACACAACTTATTCGTCTATAAAGAAAAAGCAACCGTCAACTATGCTATTTCTACAGCGTCTACCGTCTAAGTGCCTTCCGTCTCAAAGCTTATTTTCGACTGCCTGCCCGCAATGGCTCAAGCGTTCTCTCGACCGTCCAAACGATCCAGTGGCGTAACAGTTCAAATAAAAAGCATATATTCTAGATAAATAAACATTAACAAAATAATGAAAAATAATAATTACCCACATATATATATATATATATATATATATATATATATATATATATATATATATATATATATATATATATATATGTATATATATATATATATATATATATATATATATATATATATATATATATATATATATATATATATATATATATATATATATATATACACTGACGAACATAAAAAGTGGCGCACCTAGATTTTGTCCCAAATTTGATGTTCAATAACTTTTAAACCAGCCTATCGATTTTGATAATATTTTTTTGTTTGAAAGGGCGATTCTTGCGGATGACTATTTTGTAATTGGCTTTCCATAAAAAATGTATTTTTTTAATATGTACAGCCTTTAAAAACCGATTGATGATTTTGACACGAAATTTAAATGTCGCTGTGGAGTGTTTACCATTCTTTTTTCAATATTCTCTTTTTTGAATCACTTCTCTAGCCCCTTCAGCAACGAAGTTGCGACATTTTAGATGAAACGGTGTTATTAAGTTTGATATTCAACAAGGAGGCCGCGGAGCTGAAAATTTCTAAAAAGTTCATCGTTTAAGAAATGTTTAGCGTTTTCGATTACGGACGCTGAAATAATTGTTACTTACAAGTACAAACAACATCAAAAAGAAATAACAAACAAAGAATTATTCGACATTTTAGTAAAACGACTGTAACTATTAATGATTAAAACAATAAACTTAAAAAATAATTGAACAACAAACTAACTAATAACGAGTATTTCCTCCTCTGGCTGCTATAACAGCTTCCATACGCCTAGGCATGCTTTCAATCAAATTTGCGATAGTGATTTGAGGGATATTGTCCCATTCTTCTGTAAGAGCAATCCTCAATTCATTCAGATTCTCTGGGTTGCGTCTACTAACACGTTGTCCCAATTCATCCCAAAAATGCTCAATGGGATTCATATCAGGGCTTTTAGCGGACCACGGCATACGATTAATTCCGACATCGTTTAAAAATTGTGTTATCATCACTGTTGTATGCGGTCCTGCATTATTTTGCATTAAGAGGAATTCTTCGCCAATGTAAGGTGCAAATGGGACAACATGTTCATTCAAGATCTCTATGTATCTAACTGCATTTAGAGATTGCCGTGGTGGAAACACAAATAATTCTGTACGGGCATCGCTGGTAATTCCACCTCAGACCATTAGTGAACCACCGCCAAAACTCTCCCTTTCACTGAACATACCATCCTCGTATCTTTCCCCACGCCTTCTCCAAACCCTCCGACGCCCGTCTACTGATCTCAACATGAATCTTGATTCATCAGTGAATAAAACTTGAGACCATTGCAACTCATTCCAAACAAGATGAATTCGAGCAAAATCAAACGAGCTACTCGATGTCGTCGAAGTAATCGCATTCCAATAGCAGGTCTTCTTGCATATATATATATATATTTATATATATATATATATATATATATATATATATATATATATATATATATATATATATATATATATATATATATATATATAAATATATATACATATATATACATATATATATATATATATATATATATATATATATATATATATATATATATATATATATATATATATATATATATATATTTATATATATATATATATATATATATATATATATATATATATATATATATATATATATATATATATATATATATATATATATATTAGCTTTGAAATTCTTTGCTATTCATATTTGTTTTGTGAATAGTAATCTTGGGTTTGTAGCATTTCATTACATAGAAATAAGCAAATAGACGAATAAGAAGGAAAACACACTTACCAGTGCTATATCTGGACACACATACGGAAATGAACCACTATACACACGAAAACGAACCACTTAGAAGTTGTACAAGTTCTTTCACCTTTCTTGAGGATCTTCAGAGCAGTATACGATTTATTTCATTGATCATTTATACTTGAATTTAAAATATTAATACTCCAACACTTGCAGTGACGTTTTATGACATTAGTTTTTGACGGAACTCAAATTCTTAGAATACACAAACCTAGTCTACTATTTATATTTGTTCTATTTTAAAGTTTAACATCTTCTGGATAACTGTATGCCTAATGCTTTTATATATAATATGTTCAAATAGAACAACCATCTGTACCTCAAACGTTTTGCTTGAGTATTATTAATCCTGAACATCTATTTTGACGTGACGCTTTTACAATTTTACGTCCAAATATACCGAGTTTATGTTAGTGTGATATACATTTAATGACATTTTATAAATGTCATTAAATATGCTAAATGCTTTAAATATTCCAACAATATCTAAAATGTAAACTTATCTACATCAAAATCGCTATATCTAGTTGCTCGAAATATACTTTACAAAATAGAAATACAATGTTCGAATGCCGTAGCAACTAATTAGTCTTGAATTCGTCGCTGAACCTCGTCGCTGAACCAATCACTCAGGAAAACATGCATAAAATAAATCGCCTACCTCAATACATTCAATGTTACCAGTGCTCAACTCCTGCTTTACTCTCGTGGTACAACTGACCAAAATCCAATGTCTCCTAACCAACTCTCGCGGTGCAACAAGTGTTCACCCACACGTCGTCTAGTAAGCGCGAGTTTCAGCGGCTCCGTGAATTGTATCTCGTACTACTAACCATCTAAAAACATCAGGCGAATCGGCTGGCTGGCTTAGCGTTGTAACTGATCATCTAAAGTTGGGGTTCTTCCATGCAGCATGTAGCACCACAGTTCATGAATAGCCACTTTCTTATAATGTTTACATTCACAACACAGAAACAAACCCTGGTCTAACGTTTAGCATACGTTTTGCTGATATATAACTAATTCACTGTTTACTAATTGCAATAGCGTCCATGTTCGCACAATTATTCTTTATTCTACTGTTTTTAGTAAATTAGGTAGGTACCTTATTCGAATTCGAAGCGCATTGTCTGCCAACCACTGTACTATTATGTCTTTTAGATCACTTTTCACTAAAGTTTAATTACTAATTTTAACGGTATTTCTGGCAATATCCCGGTTGAGCCCCCAAATTGTAGGTATTTCTCTGGTTGTCTAGGGTGTATTAAATTCAACAGAGGTTCCGGATAGTTTCAGAAAGGGATTTATTACCAAAAAATACATAAACTAATATTATCTTGCCGTTGCATCACCTACACACTGGTACATACACAACTTATTCGTCTATAAAGAAAAAGCAACCGTCAACTATGCTATTTCTACAGCGTCTACCGTCTAAGTGCCTTCCGTCTCAAAGCTTATTTTCGACTGCCTGCCCGCAATGGCTCAAGCGTTCTCTCGACCGTCCAAACGATCCAGTGGCGTAACAGTTCAAATAAAAAGCATATATTCTAGATAAATAAACATTAACAAAATAATGAAAAATAATAATTACCCACATATATATATATATATATATATATATATATATATATATATATATATATATATATATATATATATATATATATATATATATATATATATATATATATATATATATATATATATATATATATATATATATATGTATATATATATATATATATATATATATATATATATATATATATATATATATATATATATATATATATATATATATATATATATATATATATATATATATATATATATATATATATATATATATACACTGACGAACATAAAAAGTGGCGCACCTAGATTTTGTCCCAAATTTGATGTTCAATAACTTTTAAACCAGCCTATCGATTTTGATAATATTTTTTTGTTTGAAAGGGCGATTCTTGCGGATGACTATTTTGTAATTGGCTTTCCATAAAAAATGTATTTTTTTAATATGTACAGCCTTTAAAAACCGATTGATGATTTTGACACGAAATTTAAATGTCGCTGTGGAGTGTTTACCATTCTTTTTTCAATATTCTCTTTTTTGAATCACTTCTCTAGCCCCTTCAGCAACGAAGTTGCGACATTTTAGATGAAACGGTGTTATTAAGTTTGATATTCAACAAGGAGACCGCGGAGCTGAAAATTTCTAAAAAGTTCATCGTTTAAGAAATGTTTAGCGTTTTCGATTACGGACGCTGAAATAATTGTTACTTACAAGTACAAACAACATCAAAAAGAAATAACAAACAAAGAATTATTCGACATTTTAGTAAAACGACTGTAACTATTAATGATTAAAACAATAAACTTAAAAAATAATTGAACAACAAACTAACTAATAACGAGTATTTCCTCCTCTGGCTGCTATAACAGCTTCCATACGCCTAGGCATGCTTTCAATCAAATTTGCGATAGTGATTTGAGGGATATTGTCCCATTCTTCTGTAAGAGCAATCCTCAATTCATTCAGATTCTCTGGGTTGCGTCTACTAACACGTTGTCCCAATTCATCCCAAAAATGCTCAATGGGATTCATATCAGGGCTTTTAGCGGACCACGGCATACGATTAATTCCGACATCGTTTAAAAATTGTGTTATCATCACTGTTGTATGCGGTCCTGCATTATTTTGCATTAAGAGGAATTCTTCGCCAATGTAAGGTGCAAATGGGACAACATGTTCATTCAAGATCTCTATGTATCTAACTGCATTTAGAGATTGCCGTGGTGGAAACACAAATAATTCTGTACGGGCATCGCTGGTAATTCCACCTCAGACCATTAGTGAACCACCGCCAAAACTCTCCCTTTCACTGAACATACCATCCTCGTATCTTTCCCCACGCCTTCTCCAAACCCTCCGACGCCCGTCTACTGATCTCAACATGAATCTTGATTCATCAGTGAATAAAACTTGAGACCATTGCAACTCATTCCAAACAAGATGAATTCGAGCAAAATCAAACGAGCTACTCGATGTCGTCGAAGTAATCGCATTCCAATAGCAGGTCTTCTTGCATATATATATATATATTTATATATATATATATATATATATATATATATATATATATATATATATATATATATATATATATATATATATATATATATATATATATAAATATATATACATATATATACATATATATATATATATATATATATATATATATATATATATATATATATATATATATATATATATATATATATATATATATATATTTATATATATATATATATATATATATATATATATATATATATATATATATATATATATATATATATATATATATATATATATATATATATATATATATATATATATTAGCTTTGAAATTCTTTGCTATTCATATTTGTTTTGTGAATAGTAATCTTGGGTTTGTAGCATTTCATTACATAGAAATAAGCAAATAGACGAATAAGAAGGAAAACACACTTACCAGTGCTATATCTGGACACACATACGGAAATGAACCACTATACACACGAAAACGAACCACTTAGAAGTTGTACAAGTTCTTTCACCTTTCTTGAGGATCTTCAGAGCAGTATACGATTTATTTCATTGATCATTTATACTTGAATTTAAAATATTAATACTCCAACACTTGCAGTGACGTTTTATGACATTAGTTTTTGACGGAACTCAAATTCTTAGAATACACAAACCTAGTCTACTATTTATATTTGTTCTATTTTAAAGTTTAACATCTTCTGGATAACTGTATGCCTAATGCTTTTATATATAATATGTTCAAATAGAACAACCATCTGTACCTCAAACGTTTTGCTTGAGTATTATTAATCCTGAACATCTATTTTGACGTGACGCTTTTACAATTTTACGTCCAAATATACCGAGTTTATGTTAGTGTGATATACCATAAGGTTTGTTAGGATTTGTCTATTCCGATTAAGATGAGTTTAGAATTTTGCGCCGATAAATGACTTTAATATTATTTAATTTACATACTGGCCAATCAGATGAGTTCTCGTACATCGTCTGTGCGATGGGTAGAGATGCTTGCGCTCGCAACTGATACCAGAGTTGGGACTTTATAGATTGAATCTCAGTACACATATTAATTTATATTTTAACGTGTTTATTGTATTTGAACTCTGTATTTGGGCTCTGGATATTCGTTTATCTCAATATATATATATATATATATATATATATATATATATATATATATATATATATATATATATATATATATATATATATATATATATATATATATATATATAAATTGAGATAAACGAGAATATATAACCTAAATCGGCAATCAAGTACAATAAATACAACAAATCAAAATTAAATAACTAACGAACAGACTATAGTATAAGCGCAAACAAACACTTGTCTATAACCAGCGAACAGAGTATAGCTGAACGCCAACCAGCTACGCGCATGATTGGTCAAAACATATTATCGTTAAAATTAAATAATTAATCGCCACAAAGATCTGTTTCAAGTGAAATTACAATAGACAAGTCATACTAATAAATAATTACCAATATCAATAACTAGTAGACTGTTTCTAAATTAAAGGATTAATTCAAAAGCATAAGTGTAAACAAAGGGTTGGAGGGTTCAGCTAGGAAGAAAAATGTAAAAATGAACGCGCCATACAGAAAGTGAGGTTACACGACAGAAATTGATATTAACTGTATGATAGTATTCAGAATTCCAAATTATATTCTGTGATAATCAAAGTGTCATAGTTTCAAGTGCAATAATTAAACAAATCAAATATTATGAATTAATCTGATCCGTAGCAACTACCAACAAAAAAGAGAGTCTAGTTACGGCGTCCATTAAAGCAACAGCCACGCCTGAATTTCCTGAGTCCTAAATTTTATAAAAATTTATTTAAAAAAGTAATTGTAAATTCAAACAATCATTGTTAATTTGTGCTGAGTAAGCAATAATATCAGTGCATATGGTCTAGAAGCAGGAAAACTAAATAAATAAGTGTTTTCGTCGTTTTTACGGGTAAAGAAGGGAAAAACTTGCTAGAGTCCCAGTCCAGTGGAAGAAAATTGCAGTCAAGATATCAAACAAGAAAAGGAAACAAACTTTCACAGGGATTAGAAGTGTGAGCAGATTTTAAAAAACTACAGCCCAGCAGCAAGGAATATAAATTTGAGGCGAGACAACAGCGAAGGCAGCTAAAGCAGCAGAATTCCAGAGGCAGTGCAGCGACATCCCGATAGATGACACCACCACCAGAGCCTAGCAGCATTGTGTAGTTCGTGTACCAGTGAAATCGAAAGTGACAAGTTTTGTGAAAGTTCATTAAAGGATTCACATATTTTACAATAAGGTAATAAACAATTTTAAATTTGCGAATATTAAGAAATATTGTGTCAGAGGACTTGGTCCCATGTAATTACATTTAAGTTACGTAGGTTTTTGTCGCAGAATAGGAATAAAGTTCTAAAATTTTGTTTTCACAATAACTAAACCTAATAAGAAACATAATCATATACAATCACAACTTTTTCTTTCTTGTTTTGCAATTTCATGGAATAATAATTTAAAAAAACTAATACAATTTCTTCACAAAAACTTGAGAGTTTAATAAAAAAATTGCGTACAATTAAATTCAATTGTGATGAGTTATTAACTTATTATATCTTATTTTAAAGAAAGTTTCTAAAAAAAATTATAAACCTAATTGGACTCCCTCTAAGACGATAGAATGCCCATGACTAAAGGGATTCTCCAATTAAATTAAAAATTAGTGTTTATAGAACTGGCGCCCATATCAGGATTCAATAGGGAAGTAAATAGAATAATTATCCTATAAACAAATTAAATATTTCGCCATCATACTACTGTTACAATATCTATATTTCAAAATTAATATTTAAATAAATTACAAATCAATTTATCAACCAACATGGGGCTATATATAAAAATATCCATATACTTCATTATATAATAAGGTTATTCCTACCATCTACAGTGACTAGTCTTAGGTTGGGATATGATAATTGAGATGATTTATTTTATAAGAAAGATAATTGTTATGTGGATAAAGTATAATATAGATATGAAAATGGATAATAATTTGACTTACTTTAAATGCTTATATTCCTGTAGATTAATTTGTTGAATGGGCGCCTTCACAAGGAACAATTTTAATTTAATTAATTTAATATTTAGCTGTATGTATATCAATTTACAAGTATATAGACAAAATGGAAAACCTTTTCAGTTTTCTTATATATATATATATATATATATATATATATATATATATATATATATATATATATATATATATATATATATATATATATATGTATATATATATATATATATATATATATATATATATATATATATATATATATATATATATATATATATGTGAAAAGTAATCTTGGGTTTCTGTATCACTCCCTCTTTGAATGCTTCAGAACTCTATTGTATATATAATTCAATATTTTCCCGCATATAGTTGGAAAAAGTAGTTGTTTTTCAATAGGTTCAACAAGATTTTATGCATTTTAAAGTTTAACACCTTCTGGATAACTGTATGCCTAATGCTTTTATATATAATATGTTCAAATAGAACAAATATAAATAGTAGACTAGGTTTGTGTATTCTAAGAATGAGTTCCGTCAAAAACTAATGTCATAAAACGTCACTGCAAATGTTGGAGTATTAATATTTTAAATTCAAGTATGGATGATCAATGAAATAAATCGTATACTGCTCTGAAGATCCTCAAGAAAGGTGAAAGAACTTGTACAACTTCTAAGTGGTTCGTTTTCGTGTGTATAGTGGTTCATTTCCGTATGTGTGTCCAGATATAGCACTGGTAAGTGTGTTTTCCTTCTTATTCGTCTATTTGCTTATTTCTATGTAATGAAATGCTACCAACCCAAGATTACTTTTCACAAAATAAATATGAATAGCAAAGAATTTCAAAGCTAATATATATATATATATATATATATATATATATATATATATATATATATATATATATATATATATATATATATATATATATATATATATATATATATATATATATAAAGGGTCCGCCAATAAGCGCGCTCGATCTTTAAAATGAAATAAAGCAAGTTGTGTGAGAGGTATAAATGAAATTTATTTTTTGTTTGAAAGAGTATTCGAAGGCATTATGTATGGAAAATAATATCGGTCAAATGTCCACCTCGGCTTCGCTGGGTGGCGCGCATACGAGAAGTCCAATTTTCAATGACTCTGGCGCACAAATCGGGCTGTATTTCATCGATGGCGTGGCGTATGTTGACTTTGAGGGCATCAGTGTTTTGTGGTTGGTTTGCGTAGACCTGTGATTTAAGAAAACCCCACAAGAAATAGTCTAGTGGGGTTAAATCGCACGATCTCGGTGGCCAGTTGATGTCGCCTCCGCGCGAGATAACCATTCCTCCGAAGCGCTCGTGCAGAAGATCCATTGTGGCGCGCGCTGTGTGGCTCGTAGCGCCGTCCTGCTGAAACCACATATCCTCGACATCCATATTGTCGATTTCATGCCAGAAAAAGTTCGTTATAATGGATCTGTATCGTTCGCCGTTTACCGTGATGGACACACCATCGTCGTTCTCGAAGAAATACGGCCCGATGATGCCTCCGGCCCAAAATCCACACCAAACAGTTACCTTTGCTGGGTGCATTGCGACCCGGTGGACCTCCTGTGGATTGTTCTCGGCCCAATAACGGCAATTCTGCTTGTTGACATT
>CAXKVY010005201.1:0-12500 GCA_964058915.1 Tetropium fuscum
GTTCACTGTTGAATGAAAGAAAGAAGATTTATAAATATTATATTTTTGTTATCATACAAAGGTACTTATATTGCAGGAATACCAAACTAAATATAATAAAATTATAAATACTTATAGAAAAATGGCTAATGACAATGTCATGCTTATACCAAAGTTTACGTAAACTTTGCTTATACTAAAAGCATGATGAATGTAGAAATGAAACTATATGCTATAGGTATACTTAGCTCAGAATTAAAATCTAATATGTATTATATTATTCTAATATATTACATATAAAATAAATATCAAATACTTGTATTGCAGTAATACAAAACTAAAGAATATAATAATTATGAAAATAAAAATGGCCTAATTGTTATACTTATACTGGAAGTATATTTAAGTAATGTAAAAATGAACCTAAACTCAAAATTAAACACTAATATAAAATATAGAACAAAGATCTGATCAGTCCATTCATCCAGTCAGTCTATTTCGCTATATAGCAATCCCCGCGAAACAAAACACAATAAACACAACTTATATAACCACAAAACACCATTGACCTTCCTTCACGACTCACGACGTAATACGAAAATAACAAAAATTACAAAATGAGATGTAGAGCATGGCAGTAGAGATGGTTTAGCCGTAGCCGACCGGGAAAAGCCGAAGGTGGCCGAAGCTTGTAATATCGAATAAAAAGTGTTTATTGCAAGCTCTGGGTAAACTGTGGCAACTAGCTCTGTTAGTTGGCTGAAAGTAGAAGATGCTGACATAAATTAACAGAGCAGTTGATTCAAAAGCCCAAAGTTACGAAAACTCGTACTTCAATAGCAACTACCTAAAATCACTTGCACATGGTATTAAGTAATTTTTTGATTAGTGATAAATATACAGTCCAGTCGTAAGTGTGTTCTTTTACGGGAATAATTTTACTTACGCCAATTAGCACTCTCTCTTACGGTATTTTTTTAAAATTTACAGCAAATAGAAAAGTAGTTCTTACAAATGTTTTTTTTTCAAATGAGTAAGTCAGTTAGGTCATTTTTCACAGTGATGTAGTTCATTTAATGGCTATACATCTGTAATGAATGAACACTGCACTAATAATACGTCTATACCTAGTTCAGTTACTGAAAATCGATGTTTTACGGATATAAGCAGGATAGAAAAGGACGTGAAAACATTCAAATTTTCAGCAATACATGTTAAAGCAATATAGGAATAAAATTCGGCCATACCAGTACCCACAGAATGAACACCCTGTTCATTCTGTGGGTTGAAGCTAATGTCATATACCAGTGGAGTGAATAGGCGTTTATTTATTTTATATGCAATTTCTTGCAACGTTTTTATAGAAATTACTCAAAATACATGTACAAAACGTGCTACAAGTCTTTATATAACACTCGGAGTAATTTCCACAAACACCAAAACACTTTCACTTCGCTCGACGCGTGTTTCGCCAACCAAGTTGGCATCATCCGGAGACGATTAAAACTAATCTTAAACTACAAAATGTACCATATTTATACTATTTTCATGGTGACGTCACTAATGATATCACCGTGAAATTTACGCGTGACTAATCACGCTTCGATCATCGGTCGCTAAGCAACGCGTAAAGCGGGCTATACGGTATAGGTCCCTTGTCGCTATTCATACTACTATTACATTTTACAATTTCTATGCTCTCAAATGCATCCAACTGTCTATTATTGGTCACATTTCTAACTAATCTTAAATTACTAATATCTATTCTATGATTGTTGTCAAAAGCATGTTGTGCAACACTACTTATCTGTTCTTCCATATTTTAGGTGAGCCATATGCTCTTTAAATCTGGTGTTAATTGATCGTCTCGTTTATCCAACATATTTTCGATCACAATCATTACAACTAATTTCGTAAATCCCAGACCTTTCATTTTTACAATTTTATCCTTTGGATTGTCTAAAAGTTGTTGTAATTTGTTGCTCGACGAATGAATCGCTGTTATACCCACGTTTTTGAAAACCTTACTCACACCACGAGTAAACCGGGGTTCGTACGGGATGGATACATATTTTGGAGCCTCTATATCCTCTATATCCTTTTGAAAGGTCGTAGAATTACGAAGTGTGTCCTTAAATTTACGCTTCCTAATTAGTTTTTCAACTATATCTCTAGGATAACCATTACTCACAGCTATATCTTTAATTAATACTTTTTCTTTTTCAAACCTCTCATTACTGAGAGGGAAACTTAGTAAACGACGGACAAGAAAATTAAAACTTGCCATTTTATGTTGATAGCAGTGGTGAGAGTCATTAGGGATATATCTGATCGTACTGGTATCTTTTCCATATATATCAAATTCTAACCTATTGTCACTATTTTTACTAATACATCTAAAAATGGAAGTTTTCCATTATTTCCTATTTCATATGTAAACTTTACAGAAGTGAAACGACTATTTAATTTGGAAATGGAGTTTTCTACATCCGCAATCTTAGTGTGAAACACGGCAAAAATGTCATCCACATACCTAAGCCAAATCCTAGGAAAATACTCGAATTCTTCTTTTGCTTCAGTTTCAAATCGACTCATGAAGACATTAGCAATGAAAGGCGATAAACAGTTACCCATTGCGGTTCCTTCATGTTGTTCATAAAACTTGTCATTGAAACGGAAGCAATTTTGTTTCATGCAAAGTTTTGTAAGGTTTATATATTCTTCTATTACTTATTTTCTATAGTTGTTTAATTCGAGTAAATCCTCAAGATAGTCCAAGGTCTGTGGAATTGGTACACTAGGAAATAATGAACAAACATCAAAGGAAATCAAAATTTCACCCTCTTGCGATTGAATATTCTTGACCTTCAATTCAATGAAATCATTCGAATTTTAACTGAAAAACTAGGCTGTGCAATGGGCAAACTTTCAAATTCATTAGTCAACCATTTTGATAAGTGGTAAGTCGAAGATCTAAGTCTTTATATGTTGGAAATATCTAAAATAAATCTCCTAAAGCTTACTCCACAAAACCCACCTTTGTGCTCATCGTAAGCAAAATGTTGTTTGGCACACTACTCGCCAACACAATATTACTTGCTTATATTGATGCTATTAAAAACATGGCCGAAAGATGAATAAGTGCCAAGTATACACCATAGATGTCAGTCCTATTTACAAAGACGTAGAGGTCCTTTAATGAGTCTGGCCAATGCAGCCATTTTATATCACAATTCATGGCGCCAAATTCAAAAAGTTTAGAAATGATTTTACTGCAAACATTCGCACCAATACACGTGGATATGCGGTATAAAATAAAAGTTTTCAAAAATGAGTTCAAAAATGAGAAAGAATGAGCTTCTACTAACTTAGCAGTAAAATATGTATTTTCATGAATAATAAGAATGGGACGAAAACTCTACAATTATTATCGAACAATTTATTAATCAGAACAGAATATACTATGCATAGCCATACTTTTACTATCCTTGGCGGTTATTTTTATTATTACCTCTTAGAAATAACGTTTTGAGTTCATTTTTCTTTAGACACAAAGCCAATAACACAACAATCAACATAACCTCAATTTTTAATCACAACTTGCCTATTCAATATTCTGATTTCTACATATGCACAAATATTTGAAGCTCACCATTTTCACAATGAAGAATGGTAGATTTACTTTGCATGTCACAATTTTGCGAATATAAACAATCTACAAATGTCAAAGTCTGAGTGACACACTCAATTCTGAACTAAAATGGCGGCACCAATCAGAAAGTGGCAACGCCTTGGCCAGACTCTCATTAAAGGGTCTCTACAAAGACGAATCTATTATTTTATTAGCATATAAACTTAGTTGTACGTAATTTATACTGAATGCGTTCATTCAGTGGTGAGTGTTCAGTTACTGGTACATTAACCCTATTTTATAGAAACAAGTGCACTTCAACATAATTCTAATTAATGTAATGTAATAAATGTGGTCAATGTAATGTAATAAATGTGGGTCGGTTACAGAAAAAGAATCTTATCAAGTTCGACGCCAATAATGACAATCGGTAAACGATAAAATGCACACTAGTTTAAGTCAACCAAGGTTTCTGCCAAATAGTCTAAATGGACTGGAGGTCTCTATTTTAACATTGGTCTAAAGGTATTGAAGTAGACACTTGCTTCCTAAAATTGTATCTATCTAGACTCTAGACAGTTAATATAATGTAATAAATGCGGGTGGGTTTAAAAAAAATCATAATAAATTTAGACATTAATAATGACAATCGATAAACGATGAAAATACACAGTAATTTAACACAAGCAAGGTTTTTGCAAAATAGTTCAAATGAACCGTAGTGTAAGGTCGGATATATCGTACCGATTTTTAGTTTTTTAAGCACTGTATTTAGAGAAAATATTATTTTTAGGAAATAAAAAGAGACAAGTGAGAACAAATATTTACTTAACTTATAAATATAATTACAACTTCATAGAAATCAATACATATATAAAAACTAAAAAAAAAACACTGCAAACAGTACGATTTAGCTAACTCGTCGGTTAAATCGTACCGGTAGTTTTAATAGATAATGCTTTAATGGCAATTTTCACAGATATATTTTTTAAATTTCCTGCCCTTTCCTGCAAAGGATGTGTGCACCCATTTTTGCATTTGAGGCATCGCACCATATCTGCCAGAAAGTTTTTTTCACAAATGAAACAAAACCAATCACTTGGATTAAATTCAATTTATACATTAGTTTTTTCGTGTGCAGTCATTTTTAAATTGACGGGTTTTGAACTGCAAGCTGCATGTGAAGAAGTAGAATTAGTCAAAATATTTATTTTTTGCTTGCTTTGTATTGTTTTGTCGTTGTATTTGTTGACTTCCTAAGTCGTGTTTGTAGGGAGTACTGCTTAAAGTAACAGCCGGTTGGCTTAGTTGTCTTTTTTTTCATTATTCTTGTGTTCTGGCAATGGACAAATTTCATCAACAGAACCATCAAGAGATACTTTATTGTTTTTTAATAACTGACTACCGTCTGCTAATTCACATTGTCTTTTCTCGCGGTTTTCATTTGTGTCAAATGTTGATCCAGTTTGGTTATTGGTATTTTCTGAAGTTACTTGACTATTCTTCTTGCACATCAATGCTGTGAGATTCTTCCTGGAGTAATAAACTCGCAGCAATAAAATTAGACTCGGAAAATACTGTGCTATCAACAGGCCAAATTCCAGATTTCTTAAAACCGTTGGTAATTGTGCTTATAGTCGCAGTTTTTGCAAAAGCATCAGACAAAAGTGCTGTCATGTTATATTGAGAAACGGTGCTACCATGGTTGCTTCTTAGATATCGTTCCACAGCCTGAGAGAAGTGGGCTTCCATAGGTTTAAAGAAACTTACATCTAACGGCTGCAAACGATGTGTTATATATCCAAGGAACTGTATGAGCACGATACCATGTCTGCTAGCCAAAACCAGCGCTTCTAAATACATGGAATGCGTTGTATTCCTATAAAGTAATAACAGCATCTTTTTTTCCGGGCTGGGTTTTATATGCTCGATGACGTGACGTGACGTGATGTGATGAAGCATTTAAAGAAGAGTTCCGTATTTATGTAGCCACTATCAGACACAGTAGCAATAGCTCCAGGCGGTGCATCTATTGCAAGTTCTGGTGCCAAACGTTTACATTTAAAAATAATTATTCCATATGTTCATTTGCTTTTTTTTTTTAAAATAGCAGGTGTCTTCTTAGAGTAGGTTTTGGAATGCTATACCTTCTAGAGCATTCGTTAAAACCACACTGGTTTTCTTTGTATGCTATAGCATGCTCCATATCTTGTGGAGACCAGCCGTAGTATTTTCTCGTTTCTGTCTTTTTATGCTTATCCATTTTCTATAAAAAAATCATTAAAAATAATAATAGGTAAATAAAAGTTGAAAATACATAGCATTTGTTCGGTAAATCGTACCGGTATGATTTACCAAACCATTATAAGTACGATTTAGCGGACAAGAACTTATTTATTTATTTATTTTCTGCTTTAATCCAGCTCTAAAATGAAAATTTTCTGAACATTAACTATCACAAGCACTCAATAAATGACTAGATCGCAATATCATAACGTGCTAAACATTCATGTACTTACCAAATTTAAGAAAATCCCTTACGAGTATATACCATATAAATAAACATCGACCATACCACTATTCACATAACCTTACACTGACGTTATATAGTTGCCGATAGAAAAACAGAAATTCGCGGGCCAAACACTGACTTAGAATGCTTTCAGTTTCCGTTAAAAGATGTCACACAAAGATGTTTATTCCTAGTAAAACGGTGGTGGTACGACTTACCAGACGGTACGATATACCCATAGACGTATTAATACAAGAGACAGAATTGTTTACGTTTTTGGCCGATCCAAGATCATTCCATCCTTGTCGTCCGTCTTTTTCTCCCGAACGGCACGTTTGCCAGGCTTATTGTGAAATTCCCTTGAGGTCTTTGAATACCGTAAAAGATGTTCAAATAATTTGACAATTTCAACGAATCTGATTCATTTTAATAGTAAAATGTTATTTAAAACAGCTTCTAATATAAGTATTTTTAAGGTTATCTACAAGCTGTAATGGCTTGACTTGGCCAGGGGCGGTGTTGAAACCAATAATGAACTTTTTATATTGCTGTAATAATTAATCAATACTTATTTCATTAATTTTTATTATGTAATTTATATAGTACATAATCAGTGTGCGATATTTATTTAAAATTATTTTTATTCTGGTGATGCAAAATACCATTTTCATCTCCAATTAAATGCATATTATAATTAAAAAAATCTGATTAATAAGGTTTCTCAAAGACCTAGACAGGAGAAACCTCTGGCTTGAGCTTTAGTTATAGTATTTTCTTATATTCTTCTAATGAAAAATGTAGATCTTTTTCTATTTCTTAGTTTAAATACAGCACTCATATTATTAGGATTGTTGCATTTATAATAGGTCGAGTAATAGCTTTACTTTATAATAAGTTAATTTGAATGTATGATTCAAATTCTTAAATATACGATTTAATTTTATTATATGACAGATGTAAGCAATATTGACACAAATGTTGTGTTCCCACTAAACACCATGTTCACATTCCAGAAGAAGGTGCTGACGTCTATGTCACATATGCTACAATACAGAAAATTATGAGATTTCAGAGAATGAAGACAGCTACATTGAAAATGAATGAAATGTGAATTTGACGATGAAAAAATTTAAAACGAGGAGGAAGAGAAAGAAAAAATAGACTTTATGAGTTGTTTCAACAAACACGCAAGGCAAATTTTTACTACGTGGTCAGACACCTATTACAGTAACACTCGGAGTAGTTTCCACAAACACCAAAACACTTTCACTTCGCTCGACGCGCGTTTCGCCAACCAAGTTGGCATCATCCGGAAGGTCGTTAATATTGTGGAAAATCACTCGTCACACTATTTTGATAAAGAAGAACTGGACCTTCTAAACAAGGGTTTAAACTTTGTTGTAGCCCCTTCTGATAAGATTTTGGATGATGTCGTGGCAGGGATTGAAAGTTCAATTCAATATCTGCCTGATTCATCCAAGGGTCTTGTCAGAGTGGCTTGCAGGAACCAAATTTCGAAAAACATAATGAATAACGTAGAAAATAGAAAGTCATGCTCAAAGAATCCTAGAAAGACTATCAAAAGATTGCGCGAAAAAGACTGTTTTTATTTAAAAGCTGGTAATAAGGTTGTTATTTTAGATAAAGAGGACTATTATGAACGGGTAAACAACCTAATTAGTAATGGTCCTTATAAAGAACTTACTAGAAACCCTTTACCAAGAATGACCACTGAAATAAAAAATGTCCTCAAATCATGTAACAACTCATTATCACTTATTACTCCACCTGTTAAGAATGGGTTACGTGTGTCTAACCCTACTGTACCTAGATTGTATTGTCTACCAAAAATTCATAAGCCAGGGAAGTCGGTGCGTCCAATAGTATCGTCTATTGGATCTCCGACTTACCACTTATCAAAATGGTTGACTAAGGAATTTGAAAGTTTGCCCATTACACAGCCTAGTTTTTCAGTTAAAAATTCGAATGATTTCATTGATAAGGTCAAAAATATTCAATTGCAAGAGTGTGAAATTTTGATTTCCTTTGATGTTTGTTCATTATTTCCTAGTGTACCAATTCCACAGACCTTGGACTATCTTGAGGATTTACTCGAATTAAACAACTATAGAAAAGAAGTAATAGAAGAATATATAAACCTTACAAAACTTTCTATGAAACAAAATTGCTTCCGTTTCAATGACAAGTTTTATGAACAACATGAAGGAACCGCAATGGGTAACTGTTTATCGCCTTTCATTGCTAATGTCTTCATGAGTCGATTTGAAACTGAAGCAAAAGAAGAATTCGAGTATTTTCCTAGGATTTGGCTTAGGTATGTGGATGACATTTTTGCCGTGTTTGACACTAAGATTGCGGATGTAGAAAACTTCATTTCCAAATTAAATAGTCGTTTCACTTCTGTAAAGTTTACATATGAACTAGGAAATAATGGAAAACTTCCATTTTTAGATGTATTAGTAATTAAAAATAGTGACAATAGGTTAGAATTTGATATATATAGAAAATATACCAGTACGATCAGATATAGCCCTAATGACTCTCACCACTGCTATCAACATAAAATGGCAAGTTTTAATTTTCTTGTCCATCGTTTACTAAGTTTCCCTCTCAGTAATGAGAGGTTTGAAAAAGAAAAAGTATTAATTAAAGATATAGCTGTGAGTAATGGTTATCCTAGAGATATAGTTGAAAAACTAATTAGGAAGCGTAAATTTAAGGACACACTTCGTAATTCTACGACCTTTCAAAAGGATATAGAGGCTCCAAAATATGTATCCATCCCGTACGAACCCCGGTTTACTCGTGGTTTGAGTAAGGTTTCCAAAAACGTGGGTATAACAGCGATTCATTCGTCGAGCAACAAATTACAACAACTTTTAGACAATCCAAAGGATAAAATTGTTCCAAATGAAAGGTCTGGGATTTACGAAATTAGTTGTAATGATTGTGATCGAAAATATGTTGGACAAACGAGACGATCAATTAACACC
This sequence comes from Tetropium fuscum, assembly GCA_964058915.1. Lineage (NCBI taxonomy): Eukaryota > Metazoa > Arthropoda > Insecta > Coleoptera > Cerambycidae > Tetropium > Tetropium fuscum. The sequence goes on from CAXKVY010005201.1 coordinate 9,137, forward strand.
AGATTTAAAGAGCATATGGCTCATCTAAAATATGGAAGAACAGATAAGTCTAGTGTTGCACAACATGCTTTTGACAACAATCATAGAATAGATATTAGTAATTTAAGATTAGTTAGAAATGTGACCAATAATAAATAGACAGTTCGATGCATTTGAGAGCATAGAAATTGTAAAATGTAATAGTAGTATGAATAGCGACAAGGGACCTATACCGTATAGCCCGCTTTACGCGTTGCTTAGCAACCGATGATTGAACCGTGATTAGTCACGCGTAAATTTCACGGTGATATCATACCGTAGCCCGCTTTACGCGTTGCTTAGTAACCGATCATTGAAGCGTGATTAGTCACGCGTAAATTCCACGGTGATATCATTAGTGACGTCACTATGAAAATAGTATACATATGGTAAATTTTGTAGTTTAAGATTAGTTTTAATCGTCTCCGGATGATGCCAACTTGGTTGGCGAAACGCACGTCGAGCTAAGTGAAAGTGTTTTGTTGTTTGTGGAAACTACTCCGAGTGTTACAGTTACATCAAAGGTTCCAGCCCTATCCAGTACCTATTACAGTGTCTTTTTTTTATAGAATTTAAATTATTTACAATGCGTCCAATAACTAATATTAAACCAACCACTAACTAACAAATACGTCCAATAACTGTACTTTTTGCATTAAAATTATAAATAAATTTCTACAAAACACATGCCGAAGTTTCATTGCAGTTACTAACTATTATCTTAATGTACACGAATTAAACTATGCTCTGAATGTTTTCTATTTTCATTTAATTTATTGCAACGTTCGGATACAGGGTATTCAGTAGTTTTCTTATGTAACTATGCAGTTTACCCATTACTCATTCATTAAAGATAAGTAGATACGCAATTCGATGGGTTCTGATCACATGAAGCGACGTTGCCGAAAGGATACCTGCCTCCATTTTCTCTCTCGCACTCATTGCAGTTTTTAGAACTATAATAGATCGGCTCTTCCAGCGTTTTATGAATGAACCATTGGGTCTCCCTGTATTAATATGTCTATGGATATACCCGACTTTAGCCTAAGTCCGTGTTTCCTATATTTCCATATTGAATAAATTTTTAGGATTACAAATATTTTAAATCGCTGCTGAGTTGTAGCAATACGAAACTCATATAATACAGACTTACTATTGTGGTCCACATCAAACGAATCTTAATGTAAGTATCATAATGACGTAATGTTTACAGTACTCCAACTGAACAGTTGGTGCGTGTTTTGTCTGTTCCCAAAAGCAGTGGGAAATATTTATGTGAGCATTTTATACCCGAAAATAAGCACAGAATATATATAGTCAAAATATTTAGTTTAATGTAGTTAGAAATCTTGTAGCTATTAAAAGTATGTGTTTTCTAAAAAAATTGTTGTTCAATGACTTTTAAACCAGCCTATCGATTTTGATATTTTTTTTTGTTTGAAAGGGCGATTCTTGCGGATGACTATTTTGTAATTGGCTTTCCATAAAAAATTTATTTTTTAATATGTACAGCCTTTAAAAACCGATTATGATTTTGACACGAAATTTTATTGTCGCTGTGGAGTGAAATTTTATTTGTATTGAATTCTTAGGTTAGTCACGGTATTTACCATTCTTTTTTCAATATTCTCTTTTTTGATTCACCTCTCTAGTCCATTCAGCAACGAAGATGCGACATTTTAGATGAATCGGTGTTATTAAGTTTGATATTCAACAAGGAGGCCGTGGAGCTGAAAATCTCTAAAAAGTTCATCATTTAAGAAATGTTTAGCGTTTTCGATTACGGATGCTGAAATAATTGTTACTTACAAGTACAAACAACATCAAAAAGAAATAACAAACAAAGAATTATTCGACATTTTAGTAAAACGACTGTAATTATTAATGATTAAAACAATAAACTTAAAAATAACTGAACAACAAACTAACTAATAACGAGTATTTCCTCCTCTGGCTGCTATAACAGCTTCCATACGCCTAAGCATGCTTTCAATCAAATTTGTGATAGTGATTTGAGGGATATTGTCCCATTCTTCTGTAAGAGCAATCAATTCATTCAGATTCTCTGGGTTGCGTCTACTAACACGTTATCCCAGTTCATCCCATAAATGCTCAATGGGATTCATATCAAGGCTTTTAGCGGGCCACGGTATACGATTAATTCCGACATCGTTTAAAAATTGTGTTATCATCACTGCTGTATGCGGTCGTGCATTATCTTGCATTAAGAGGAATTCTTCGCCAATGTAAGGTGCAAATGGGACAACACGTTCATTCAAGATCTCTATGTATCTAACTGCATTTAGAGATTGCCGTGGTGGAAACACAAATAATTCTGTACGGGCATCGCTGGTAATTCCACCCCATACCATTAGTGAACCACCGCCAAAACTCTCCCTTTCACTGAACATACCATCCTCGTATCTTTCCCCACGCCTTCTCCAAACCCTCCAACGCCCGTCTACTGATCTCAACATGAATCTTGATTCGTCAGTGAATAAAACTTGAGACCATTGCAACTCATTCCAAACAAGATAAATTCGAGCAAAATCCAAACGAGCTACTCGACGTCGTCGAAGTAATCGCATTCCAATAGCAGGTCTTCTTGCCTAAAATGTTCGACAAATTGTTCGATCTGACACAACTGTTCCTCGTGCGTTTCTTAAATTTCGGATTGTGCTCACAGCTGTTTGATAGGGATTCCTCGATATTTGCAGACCCATAAATCGATCGTCGATATTTTGCATAAGCCTGGAACTACCCGAACCTGGACGTCTGCTGTATTGTCCCGTTTCTCGGTAGCGCTGGATCGCTCTTCGGACGTTGTTTCTGGTAGACCAACAATACGAGCTGCATATCTTTGACTCCTTCCATCTTCTTCCAAAGCCACAACTCTAGCTACTTGAATTTGACTAATTTGCAATAATTTTTTTTCACGAGAATTTCAACTGAATCTTTTGACGTTTCAGTGTTACCATAGTCTCCTTGTTAAATATCAAACTTAATAACACCGTTTCATCTAAAATGTCGCATCTTCGTTGCTGAAGGGGCTAGAGAGGTGATTCAAAAAACAGAATATTGAAAAAAGAATGGTTAACACCCTGACCAACCTAAGAATTCAATACAAATAGAATTTCACTCCACAGCGACATTCAAATTTCGTGTCAAAATCATAATCGGTTTTTAAAGGCTGTACATATTAAAAAATACATTTTTAATGGAAAGTCAATTACAAAATAGTCATCCGCAAGAATCGCCCTTTCAAACAAAAAAAAATCAAAATCGATAGGCTGGTTTAAAAGTTATTGAACATCAAATTTGGGACAAAATCTAGGTGCGCCACTTT
>CAXKVY010005201.1:17500-32638 GCA_964058915.1 Tetropium fuscum
TTTATGATTTTAAAATTAAGGTTGCTAGGGCTTGAGGGCTATGAACATAACAAAACCTCTTGACTGTGAGAAGTTTTAAATTTAAAGAGAAAAAACATAGAATTTTTTAGAAAACGTTTTTCAATTACAGGGGGTGGTAAGTTTTAAAATGAACACAGTGTATGTCGATATTAACAGATTTACTAATATGCAAAAGTTTAAAATTTGTACATTTTATTCCTATTGTCTAGAAAATTGTGAGTTCATAGAATTTCGAGTTGGGCTAATTTTACTTCTAATATAACCAATAAATAAAATGATATTGATAATAAAGGATATTGAGCAACACATATAAACATGTGCTAAAGAAAGGTCTACCGCGTAAACGAATAAAAGAGACCAAACCCGAGAAGGAGTTAAAATCATCTAGCCACGTAATGGCAACACCGCCGGGTTGTAGCTAATTACACCGCCTATGTAATTAGCTTTGAAGTTCTTTACTATTCATATTTGTTTTGTAAAAAGTAATCTTGGGTTTGTAGCATTTATACATAGAGAAATTACATAGAGAAATAAGCAAAGAGAAGAATAATAAGGAAGATACACTTACCAGTCCTATATCTGGACATACACACGGAAACGGAAAAAAGAAATTCCGTGTGTATGTACCCAGTACCTTCTCTGAATATTGACCGATCTTTTCATGAAACGGAAAAAAACTATTTCCATCACCCCCTTCCCTAATATCGGATACATCGTTTGAGAAAAAAGGCAAATCTTTTTTTTGCGCTCTAGGCGTTTGTTTGTAACAAAAAATATTGACTAATGCCGTCGTATAGCGTATGAAGAAACGAAGAAGAAGCTGTTTGTTTTTGTTGAGATCGCTTAATATATTCAGAGAAGTTATGGGCATCTTAAAAATTTTCGTTTTCTCTCTCTCCCTCCTCTCCAAATTACCCCAACACTCCCAGCCGGCGACCTCGTATTTCCTTTATAATATCTCTTTCACAAAAAAAATTGAACCTCCAACTCCACTCCCTTTCGATGAAAAACCAATTTGATTTTTCCTATTTTCGCAACTACGATTCGCGATATCTATCGAATTAATTATCCGATTTCCCTGAGCTTTAAATAAGCTGTGTGTTTTTTAAAAACTATTTTCCATGCTTTTAATTGATCGTTCCCCCTCCCCCCTTGAGCCCATCTGCACAAGCCATGCCAAAATGATTGCAGGATCCGATTGATAGATTGGAGGAAAAAATGTTAAAATTTGAGTTGTCTGTAGTCGACCCATATTTCTCTCCAGATCCACTCCACTAAAAGGTAATATCGAAAAAAAAATAAATGGAAATGAACAAGATGTAAAGAAGGAATGTCAATAGCGTGTATTTCCGCCTCTACCACGAATAACTTCTTGGCAACGCCGATTCATACTGGAAATAAGCGACCTTATTTCATTTTGGTCCAATTCTTTCTTGGTTCAATTCCCAAATTTGAATCAATTTCCGCCCAACGTCTTCTAGGTGTCTAATAGATTACGTAGGTACATCTTGCAATTTCTACCAAGTTTAGCCCAGAGGTTTTCCATTGAATTTAAGTCTGGGCTATTAGCTGGCCATGCCATGGTGTCGATTCGGACATATAATTTTGCACAACTCGAGGCACACGAGATCTGGCATTATCCTGCATTAACATAAAGCCTTGCCCTATATATATAGTGCATATGAAACCACGTGGTTGTGTAAAATGTCTTGTATGTACCGTAAAGCTTCGTATACATACATTAAGGCTTCCATTAATGGCGACGTATGTCCAAACGCTAATTCGAAGGAGTATATTTTGTTGCAGAATTGAGTCTATGAATTTGTTTTAGGATTCCCAGGTGTTCGATTAATGTTGAGTGAAATCTTTCAAGAGGAGAATTTGATTCATGATGTTTAGGCGTAGTGAAAGAACTTGTAGTGATTTTTTGTATCTTTAAGAATTCTTTTATTGTTTCATTTTTTAATTCTGTATCGTTGTCTACGATTATAGTTTCGGAGATTACGTAGAAAGAGAAAAACTTAACTAGATTTTCTTGTCCTGATATGGCGTCTTTAGTACTTGCGAATGCTTGTCCTAATTTTGTAAATTTATCTATAATAGTTAGGATTATTTGTTTTTCGATTGAAAAAAGATTTATAAATATGTAAAATTTGGAAAGGTTTATTTGGTGTTTCAGTTAATACTAATGGGACATATGGATTTTGTCGAGAATATTTAACTATTTGACAAATGTCATGTTTCATGTTTTCCAGTAATAATTAGTTTTTAGCTTTTCGTATGTTCCATTAATTCCGCGATGATTAGTCTTGCTCTCATGTTGATGTCTGATTCGCATTGTACGTTCATCTTTTTCAATTAAATTATTAAAATATTTTGTACATTGGTACAATTTTAGAGGTCGGAAATATTTCATATATGTTTGAGTAAATATCGGTATTAAGTCTTTACATTGAAATAAACGTTCGTTTTTCTAGACTAACAAAATTTTTCAAAATATATAGCACTGCTGCTGTCATTTAAAGGTATTTTAAATTTTGTTATATTATTATCGTCAATTTTCGTTTGATTGTATTTAATATTTGGATGGGGGTTTCTATCAATTAAAATTTGGTTTAATTTCTTATTATTAATTTCGTTTAATATTTCGATTTCATTATTTTGAATTTCGTTACTACTTGTATGTGCGGTTTCATCAGCATCGTTAATTTGTATGTCTTGAATTATATTACTTTTAGGAACTGTTTTAGGAAGTGTGCACTGTGCACTGAGCATACCGTTTATTGGACGTCTATATATATACGTAGACGTCTATCATTATTGCGAGTATAAAGACGACGGAATCGCGACACATCCATAAATAACATACGTTCCCATTGAGCCACACTCCAGTTAACATGCTCTGTGGCAAAATTTAGCCTCCGGTGATTTCTAGTTAAAGCTGGACCTCGAGCAGCAACTCTTGCAATTACATGCTCTATGTCACATGTAACATGTCTAATGGTTTCCCCACTAATTTGTAAACTTACTTCTCGAAGCTGTATCTGCAAACATCGCGCTGTTACAAAACGTTGTGGCACAGTTGAGAGTGTCAAATATTGGTTGTATGCGCCACTCTAAATCACTGCCCAATTCTTCGTCAACTCCAACCTAGTTCAACCAATATTAATGCTTGAGCACATTTTTCACCACTAAGATTTCGTACTTCACGTTCTATATTGACAAAAATATTGGAAAAAAATACGGCTATTACCAGATTACAAATACCAATGTTAAGAAAAGATAAGGCTAGAGTGCGATTTAAATTCTAACTTGTGGGTGTAAGTGTTGAACTCCACAGGGTGTTAAAAAATTTAATAAAAAAAAACATCCCAATTGTTACACCCTGTAATGAATGAAACAAAAATTCTTTGAAAAAACAATAGAACTTTCACATTCTGGAATAAAAAGGCTATCTTACAAAAAATAACATCGACATCTGACAAGGGCAATTTGAAAATAATTCGTGTAGTGATTACATCGTTTTAACGCCTAACTTTTCTCATATAACTCATATCTAACTTTCACCATATGTATCTCAAAATTTAATCTTATATAATTAGTTGTTACTTTTGTTGAGAATATCAAAAGAATGTTGGACATTCTACAAATGTCTAAGAAAAAAAAGGGCTTTTCAAGGTATAAATACTAAAGATACCTACAGACTTTATATAATATATTGAAACTGGTTTAGTTTTTACTAGTTATCCGCCGAAGCGAATTCGATCCCCTGCTTATCTAAATCGGATACCCTGTAAAAGAAACTCAATCACTTAATACTGAAGTAGTTTATTGAGTAGATGAACAAGTGTGCAATCAGGTTTCTTCGTAGTCACCGTAATAGCCTAACGCGAGATCAATCAGCGAGATAGAACATCCAGGGAACATCTCGGAACAAGATCGCTGTGTGCTCTGCCTCCCTCTGCGATACGCCCACTGGTAGAGGCCGTGCTCCTCCGGCTCATCTTCCGACAACGTCTGAAGGGGAAACCTGCAAATTATGTCAATAATTGTTGCTATCACCGCCCGCTGACACGCCGTCGTTAAATTAGTCCCCGAAGGGATATGTCACGTTATACTACTTGACTTTGTCAGTAGTATAACCAGCAGTATAATATAATAAGTAGTAGCTATGGTAGTTAGTATGAGCCTTTAGAAGTTTGCAGATTTTTAAAATGGAACGCCTGCTGAGTGACATATTTTATTCCACCACTCTAGATGTAAGTGGAAAAGCTGACTGTCGTGGGTAGCGCAATCACTTTAGATTATATATATATATATATATATATATATATATATATATATATATATATATATATATATATATATATATATATATATATATATATATATATATATATATATATATATATATATATATATATATATATATTATATATATATATATATATATATATATATATATATATATATATATATATATATATATATATATATATATATATATATATATATATATATATGTAGGTATTTCTCTGGTTGTCTAGGGTGTATTAAATTCAACAGAGGTTCCGGATAGTTTCAGAAAGGGATTTATTGCCAAAAAATACATAAACTAATATTATCTTGCCGTTGCATCACCTACACACTGGTACATACACAACTTATTCGTCTATAAAGAAAAAGCAACCGTCAACTATGCTATTTCTACAGTGCCTACCGTCTAAGTGCCTTCCGTCTCAAAGCTTATTTTCCAAACGATCCAGTGGCGTAACAGTTCAAATAAAAAGCATATATTCTAGATAAATAAACATTAACAAAATAATGAAAAATAATAATTACCCACACTCGGCTATCCTGACTCTGAATCCGACTCGGATTCGCTTTGGTCCTCAACCCAGGGTTTCATATATTCGGCGCATGTACTGGTCCGTATTGGTCCTTCATGATCACCTATTTTTATTACTTCGTATCGCTCATTTGGCTTACTCATTAGCACTTCATATGGCCCAAGAAATTTTTTCCGTAATTTTAGCCCAGGACCAAGTTGTGTTCTTTTAACTGCAACTAGGTCTCCTTCTTGATATATTTTAACATCTCTTCTACGTAGGTTATACGTTTTTTTATTTTCTTCTTGCACTCTAAGGATCTGTTTCTTACTTTCTTCCCTCAATTCCTCTCTTTCTCTATCGAACTGCTCCACGGCTTCTTTTTCTATCAGTTCATTTATTCTTATTTCTTCTGTGTTCCTCATTTTAACTCCTACTAAGACCTCGAATGGTGTTGCATTTATGCTCCGTTGGAAAGTAGAGTTCAGAGCTCTTTGAACCCGATCTATGTACTTAAACCATTTTGTAGGGTCGTCTGCACTTAGTTTGGTAAGCACAGGAATTATAGTTCGATTGATCCTTTCGATCTGGCCGTTTCCACGAGGAACTCCGGTTGTGATTGTCACATGCTCAATCCCTTCTTTAGCGCAGTATTCTTCAAAATCTTGTCCCATAAAAGCTGTTCCTTTGTCTGTGATAATTCTAACAGGGTTTCCAAATATCTGTTGTTGCTTCATAAAACAGTTTACGGTTTCTGAAGATGTCGTCGACTTCGTGGCATATAACCAAGTAAATTTCGAAAAGTCGTCAATTATTGCTAATACATGCTTGTAATTTTTATTTGTGGAAGATAATGGACCTAAATGGTCTGCATGGTAAGTGTGTAAAGGTCCTTCGGGCTTTGGTATAGGGTGTAACCAACCTTCCTTTTTTCCTTCTTTTCTATTACCTAAAATACACATTACACAATTTCTTATGCACGTCTTTATCTTCTCTGTCAATTTAGGGATATAAAATTCTCTCTTCACCAGTTCTTCTGTTTTTGGCAAACCAAAATGTCCGATTTCATGTGATCGTCTTATGATTTCTGATTGCATCAACTTCGGCACAACTATTAATTCTCTTCCTTTATTGTATCTATAAACTATGTTGTCTTTTAAAAAATAATCTTCATACTTCTCATTACTAAGAATTTTTCTAATTGCTTGAATGTGGTCATCCTTATCTTGTGCTAACTTCAATCTATTTATTACTCCGTCTTCTTCGACTATGAGTTGTTTATTCATGGTCATTACTATTGGATGGCGACTCAAAGCATCCACATGCATCATCCTATTACCTCTCCTATGTTCTATCTCATATGAGTACTCTTCTAACAAAAGAGCCCATCTGGCTACTCTTGTAGTCAGGTCTCGTTTGTCCATTGTACGCTGAAATGCTGAACAATCGGTTATTATCTTAAACTTAATACCTAAGAGGTAAATTCTAAACTTCTTAACAGCGGTTATTATCGCTAGGACCTCAAGCTCATAGCTGTGATATTTCTCTTCAGCCGGCGTCGTTTTCTTACTTGTATAATAAACAGGATGAAACTTGTTATCTGCTTCACATTTCTGCATTAAACAGGCCCCAAAACCATGCATGCTGGCATCGGTATGCAACCCTGTTTCTCTTCCTTGTTTATAAATGAGCAGGACAGGTTCACTGGAAAGCAATTCTTTTAGTTTCTCAAAGCATTGTTTCTGTGGTTCGTCATACTGAAACGGTTGTCCTTTCCTCAACAGATCACTTAATGGCTTGGCAATTAAAGCGTAGGAAGATATAAATTTCCTAAAGTACCCGGTTAATCCCAAGAATGATTGAATTTGTTTCGGCGTCGTCGGGGGAGGAAAACGTTTTATCGCTAGCGTTTTTTCTCCGGAGGGTTGTACCTTTCCGTCTTCTATTATAAAACCTAGGAAAGTTACTCTTTTTTTAAGGAACTGGCACTTGTTCTTCTTTATTTCCAGTCCGTAATCTCGGGCAACTTCCATAACCATCCCTAACCTGCGTATACCTTCTTCTTCAGTAGCGCTCGGAATAATTATGTCATCCATATAATAAATCGCAATACCTCTAGCTGTCAATTCCCTAAAAACATGGCCTATAAATCTTTGAAAAACAGCTGGACTGTTACAAAGTCCAAATGGACATTTTAGGAATTCGTATTGTCCATCGTGAGTCACGAAAGCAGTGTACTTTATGCTGTGTTCGTCTACCGCAACATGGAAAAATCCATTCCTCAGATCTATTGTTGTGAAATAATTCCCATTTTGTAGCTTGTCTAATACGTCTTCAATCAAGGGAAGGGGAAATCGATCCTTGACTATGTTCTTATTCAGCCTTCTGTAGTCGCAGCAGATTCTAGTTCGGCCATCTTTCTTTTTGACTAGTACGAGGGCACTGGCAAAATCTGATGAACTTGGTCTCACTACTCCTTCATCTAGCCATTCTTCTAATTGTTTCTGAACTTCTTCCTTTTCAGGCACCGATAGTCGTCTAGGTCGGTGGTATATAGGTTCTTCATTCTTTAGTATGATCTTCATTTTTATATCTGTCGTTTTAGTTTTCTTCGGCTCATATTCTTCAATTAGTTGTTTCACTTTAATTCGACTCTCTTCGTTTTTTATATGATCTAAATTAACGGTTTCCACTTCTTTGTCCGAATCTATTGTAATTTTCATTAGAAAGTTCTCTTTTCTCCACTTCTCCATCAATAAAACTGATATCGACTTGAGACATTAAATCATTTCCAACAATGCATTTGAAATGAGAGGCTTCGGCTGGTAATACATGAATTCTTAAAGTTACATCTTCATCATTAACTGTAACAATTTTTTCAAATGATCCCAAAGTTACTACTCTATTCTGTCCGATGCCTTTCAAAGTAGTGAAAGTCTTATCAAGCGATATCTCTTTAAAATAAGCGTTATAAACGTCGCTTCTTATAGCACTGATTTCACTTCCTGTATCCAATAGCGCTATTAATTGAACTTCTTCAATTACGAGTTTTACGCTATTCATTGGAACAACCTCAATAGTAGTCACTGCTGATGTACTGGCATCCTCTCGTTTAGATTGTTTCTTAGGACACTTGTCCTAAGTTGCCACATGTCCAAATCCTTGGCAGGTAAAACACTTAATACCCTTTTCTTTGTCGGGACAATTGGTGGCCCCTTTGCGCCACAATTGTAACAAAGCATGCTTTGACGCTTCTTTGGATTTTCTTCGTCCTTTACCTTTCTCTCTTGCGCCTGAAAGTCCACTTTCTTCGAACTAAACCCATGACTTCTCTCCTGATGGTACGTCTTTGCCGTCCTGATTTGTTCATACAATTTGATTTTTTCTTTGAACTCTGCAAAATTTTTAGCTCCATACAAGATTACTTTATTTGCCATATCATCCTGAATACCCTCGATTATATATTGTATTACAACATCACTCTCTATACTTGCTCTACTTCCAATCTCACGCATAGTTAGCGCATATTCCTGTACAGACTCTTCTCTTTTCTTTTTTCTTGCTACTAACAATCTATGTATTTGGGCGCTGTTAACTTTGACCTCAAATTCAGCCTTTAACTTCTTCCTCAACGTGGACCACGTTTTGATACCTTTTTCCGATTGAATAAACATTTTCGCAAGTCCCTTCAACGACCTTTTCGCAAAAATTAATTTCTGCAGTTCATTCCATCCCGTTATGTCAGCAATTTCCTCGAAGTCAGATATCCACTTCTATATTGGATAATCGTCATTCCCATAGAAATGTCTTATGCTGTCTTCTACGTCCCTGAAGGTTAAAGCAAAAGATTCTTTTTTCGTTGTTCGGGCCGTCTCTACCCTTCTTGTATTTCGTCTTACAATATCAGAGTCGTCTTCCTCTAATTCACTTCCATTTTCCTCTAATTCATCGTCTTCTTCTTCTTCTTCTGCCAAGTCTTCTTCGTCACCTTCTTCGCTTGAATCATTATTAACTTTTAAGTCGTTCATAAAAGTACAAATTCGCTCTACCACATTATCACTTGAACCAGAATAGATCCAAAACCAGAATAGATCCAGAATAGATCCAATCTAGATCCAAAACGTTACAAACAGTAACAAGGTCAGCTAATTCTAACCTATTCTTGATATCGTCTATTTTTTGTTTAAATTCGCCGGAATGCGTGTCGAACCCAAAACCAGGAAAAATACGTAAAGCCCTTCTGACTTTTCGCGGTTCACCCTCATTACCGCAAGCAACCACGTGTAACGCTTTAACGGCCTTAAGAGCACTATTTTTAATATTACAGGCAATTTTATCTATATTTCCTAACGTAAGCATTTTTTACTCAAATATTTAAAAAATAATACCAAATTATTACGGTTATTACCTAGACGTTTCAGTCGTACGGGTGCTTCTCTTTTCCCAATCAAAATTATGCTAATATATACCTAAGTACCTATACTCTCTACATCAAACTTATATAATCGACTAGGTACTACTAAAAACTTAAACTATGTATAGATGTTATTTTATAAATGTCATTAAATATGCTAAATGCTTTAAATATTCCAACAATATCTAAAATGTAAACTTATCTACATCAAAATCGCTATATCTAGTTGCTCGAAATATACTTTACAAAATAGAAATACAATGTTCGAATGCCGTAGCAACTAATTAGTCTTGAATTCGTCGCTGAACCTCGTCGCTGAACCAATCACTCAGGAAAACATGCATAAAATAAATCGCCTACCTCAATACATTCAATGTTACCAGTGCTCAACTCCTGCTTTACTCTCGTGGTACAACTGACCAAAATCCAATGTCTCCTAACCAACTCTCGCGGTGCAACAAGTGTTCACCCACACGTCGTCTAGTAAGCGCGAGTTTCAGCGGCTCCGTGAATTGTATCTCGTACTACTAACCATCTAAAAACATCAGGCGAATCGGCTGGCTGGCTTAGCGTTGTAACTGATCATCTAAAGTTGGGGTTCTTCCATGCAGCATGTAGCACCACAGTTCATGAATAGCCACTTTCTTATAATGTTTACATTCACAACACAGAAACAAACCCTGGTCTAACGTTTAGCATACGTTTTGCTGATATATAACTAATTCACTGTTTACTAATTGCAATAGCGTCCATGTTCGCACAATTATTCTTTATTCTACTGTTTTTAGTAAATTAGGTAGGTACCTTATTCGAATTCGAAGCGCATTGTCTGCCAACCACTGTACTATTATGTCTTTTAGATCACTTTTCACTAAAGTTTAATTACTAATTTTAACGGTATTTCTGGCAATATCCCGGTTGAGCCCCCAAATTGTAGGTATTTCTCTGGTTGTCTAGGGTGTATTAAATTCAACAGAGGTTCCGGATAGTTTCAGAAAGGGATTTATTACCAAAAAATACATAAACTAATATTATCTTGCCGTTGCATCACCTACACACTGGTACATACACAACTTATTCGTCTATAAAGAAAAAGCAACCGTCAACTATGCTATTTCTACAGCGTCTACCGTCTAAGTGCCTTCCGTCTCAAAGCTTATTTTCGACTGCCTGCCCGCAATGGCTCAAGCGTTCTCTCGACCGTCCAAACGATCCAGTGGCGTAACAGTTCAAATAAAAAGCATATATTCTAGATAAATAAACATTAACAAAATAATGAAAAATAATAATTACCCACATATATATATATATATATATATATATATATATATATATATATATATATATATATATATATATATATATATATATATATATATATATATATATGTATATATATATATATATATATATATATATATATATATATATATATATATATATATATATATATATATATATATATATATATATATATATATATATATATACACTGACGAACATAAAAAGTGGCGCACCTAGATTTTGTCCCAAATTTGATGTTCAATAACTTTTAAACCAGCCTATCGATTTTGATAATATTTTTTTGTTTGAAAGGGCGATTCTTGCGGATGACTATTTTGTAATTGGCTTTCCATAAAAAATGTATTTTTTTAATATGTACAGCCTTTAAAAACCGATTGATGATTTTGACACGAAATTTAAATGTCGCTGTGGAGTGTTTACCATTCTTTTTTCAATATTCTCTTTTTTGAATCACTTCTCTAGCCCCTTCAGCAACGAAGTTGCGACATTTTAGATGAAACGGTGTTATTAAGTTTGATATTCAACAAGGAGGCCGCGGAGCTGAAAATTTCTAAAAAGTTCATCGTTTAAGAAATGTTTAGCGTTTTCGATTACGGACGCTGAAATAATTGTTACTTACAAGTACAAACAACATCAAAAAGAAATAACAAACAAAGAATTATTCGACATTTTAGTAAAACGACTGTAACTATTAATGATTAAAACAATAAACTTAAAAAATAATTGAACAACAAACTAACTAATAACGAGTATTTCCTCCTCTGGCTGCTATAACAGCTTCCATACGCCTAGGCATGCTTTCAATCAAATTTGCGATAGTGATTTGAGGGATATTGTCCCATTCTTCTGTAAGAGCAATCCTCAATTCATTCAGATTCTCTGGGTTGCGTCTACTAACACGTTGTCCCAATTCATCCCAAAAATGCTCAATGGGATTCATATCAGGGCTTTTAGCGGACCACGGCATACGATTAATTCCGACATCGTTTAAAAATTGTGTTATCATCACTGTTGTATGCGGTCCTGCATTATTTTGCATTAAGAGGAATTCTTCGCCAATGTAAGGTGCAAATGGGACAACATGTTCATTCAAGATCTCTATGTATCTAACTGCATTTAGAGATTGCCGTGGTGGAAACACAAATAATTCTGTACGGGCATCGCTGGTAATTCCACCTCAGACCATTAGTGAACCACCGCCAAAACTCTCCCTTTCACTGAACATACCATCCTCGTATCTTTCCCCACGCCTTCTCCAAACCCTCCGACGCCCGTCTACTGATCTCAACATGAATCTTGATTCATCAGTGAATAAAACTTGAGACCATTGCAACTCATTCCAAACAAGATGAATTCGAGCAAAATCAAACGAGCTACTCGATGTCGTCGAAGTAATCGCATTCCAATAGCAGGTCTTCTTGCATATATATATATATATTTATATATATATATATATATATATATATATATATATATATATATATATATATATATATATATATATAAATATATATACATATATATACATATATATATATATATATATATATATATATATATATATATATATATATATATATATATATATATATATATATATATATATATATATATATATATATATATATTTATATATATATATATATATATATATATATATATATATATATATATATATATATATATATATATATATATATATATATATATATATATATATTAGCTTTGAAATTCTTTGCTATTCATATTTGTTTTGTGAATAGTAATCTTGGGTTTGTAGCATTTCATTACATAGAAATAAGCAAATAGACGAATAAGAAGGAAAACACACTTACCAGTGCTATATCTGGACACACATACGGAAATGAACCACTATACACACGAAAACGAACCACTTAGAAGTTGTACAAGTTCTTTCACCTTTCTTGAGGATCTTCAGAGCAGTATACGATTTATTTCATTGATCATTTATACTTGAATTTAAAATATTAATACTCCAACACTTGCAGTGACGTTTTATGACATTAGTTTTTGACGGAACTCAAATTCTTAGAATACACAAACCTAGTCTACTATTTATATTTGTTCTATTTTAAAGTTTAACATCTTCTGGATAACTGTATGCCTAATGCTTTTATATATAATATGTTCAAATAGAACAACCATCTGTACCTCAAACGTTTTGCTTGAGTATTATTAATCCTGAACATCTATTTTGACGTGACGCTTTTACAATTTTACGTCCAAATATACCGAGTTTATGTTAGTGTGATATACATTTAATGACATTTTATAAATGTCATTAAATATGCTAAATGCTTTAAATATTCCAACAATATCTAAAATGTAAACTTATCTACATCAAAATCGCTATATCTAGTTGCTCGAAATATACTTTACAAAATAGAAATACAATGTTCGAATGCCGTAGCAACTAATTAGTCTTGAATTCGTCGCTGAACCTCGTCGCTGAACCAATCACTCAGGAAAACATGCATAAAATAAATCGCCTACCTCAATACATTCAATGTTACCAGTGCTCAACTCCTGCTTTACTCTCGTGGTACAACTGACCAAAATCCAATGTCTCCTAACCAACTCTCGCGGTGCAACAAGTGTTCACCCACACGTCGTCTAGTAAGCGCGAGTTTCAGCGGCTCCGTGAATTGTATCTCGTACTACTAACCATCTAAAAACATCAGGCGAATCGGCTGGCTGGCTTAGCGTTGTAACTGATCATCTAAAGTTGGGGTTCTTCCATGCAGCATGTAGCACCACAGTTCATGAATAGCCACTTTCTTATAATGTTTACATTCACAACACAGAAACAAACCCTGGTCTAACGTTTAGCATACGTTTTGCTGATATATAACTAATTCACTGTTTACTAATTGCAATAGCGTCCATGTTCGCACAATTATTCTTTATTCTACTGTTTTTAGTAAATTAGGTAGGTACCTTATTCGAATTCGAAGCGCATTGTCTGCCAACCACTGTACTATTATGTCTTTTAGATCACTTTTCACTAAAGTTTAATTACTAATTTTAACGGTATTTCTGGCAATATCCCGGTTGAGCCCCCAAATTGTAGGTATTTCTCTGGTTGTCTAGGGTGTATTAAATTCAACAGAGGTTCCGGATAGTTTCAGAAAGGGATTTATTACCAAAAAATACATAAACTAATATTATCTTGCCGTTGCATCACCTACACACTGGTACATACACAACTTATTCGTCTATAAAGAAAAAGCAACCGTCAACTATGCTATTTCTACAGCGTCTACCGTCTAAGTGCCTTCCGTCTCAAAGCTTATTTTCGACTGCCTGCCCGCAATGGCTCAAGCGTTCTCTCGACCGTCCAAACGATCCAGTGGCGTAACAGTTCAAATAAAAAGCATATATTCTAGATAAATAAACATTAACAAAATAATGAAAAATAATAATTACCCACATATATATATATATATATATATATATATATATATATATATATATATATATATATATATATATATATATATATATATATATATATATATATATATATATATATATATATATATATATATATATATATATATATATATATATATATATATATATATATATACACTGACGAACATAAAAAGTGGCGCACCTAGATTTTGTCCCAAATTTGATGTTCAATAACTTTTAAACCAGCCTATCGATTTTGATAATATTTTTTTGTTTGAAAGGGCGATTCTTGCGGATGACTATTTTGTAATTGGCTTTCCATAAAAAATGTATTTTTTTAATATGTACAGCCTTTAAAAACCGATTGATGATTTTGACACGAAATTTAAATGTCGCTGTGGAGTGTTTACCATTCTTTTTTCAATATTCTCTTTTTTGAATCACTTCTCTAGCCCCTTCAGCAACGAAGTTGCGACATTTTAGATGAAACGGTGTTATTAAGTTTGATATTCAACAAGGAGGCCGCGGAGCTGAAAATTTCTAAAAAGTTCATCGTTTAAGAAATGTTTAGCGTTTTCGATTACGGACGCTGAAATAATTGTTACTTACAAGTACAAACAACATCAAAAAGAAATAACAAACAAAGAATTATTCGACATTTTAGTAAAACGACTGTAACTATTAATGATTAAAACAATAAACTTAAAAAATAATTGAACAACAAACTAACTAATAACGAGTATTTCCTCCTCTGGCTGCTATAACAGCTTCCATACGCCTAGGCATGCTTTCAATCAAATTTGCGATAGTGATTTGAGGGATATTGTCCCATTCTTCTGTAAGAGCAATCCTCAATTCATTCAGATTCTCTGGGTTGCGTCTACTAACACGTTGTCCCAATTCATCCCAAAAATGCTCAATGGGATTCATATCAGGGCTTTTAGCGGACCACGGCATACGATTAATTCCGACATCGTTTAAAAATTGTGTTATCATCACTGTTGTATGCGGTCCTGCATTATTTTGCATTAAGAGGAATTCTTCGCCAATGTAAGGTGCAAATGGGACAACATGTTCATTCAAGATCTCTATGTATCTAACTGCATTTAGAGATTGCCGTGGTGGAAACACAAA
>CAXKVY010005202.1:0-50540 GCA_964058915.1 Tetropium fuscum
TGCCCAGTTACTAGTGTTTCTTTGCCCGATGATTATTATGAAGGTGGGATTTTTGCTGATGTAAACTACCATATCTATTAGTATTATATAGTTTAAGTCATCGAGATGATAATAAAACTGTCTAGGAAACGAAGTGCTTTGGAACACATTACTTATACTATAGCTGGCCACCACAGCTGGTAGCGTTCACGGCCTATGGAACGTAAATATGCACCCGGTAGATACCCGTACTTTTAAAATAGTTCAGCTCAATAGAAGGGTAATTTAGCAATTTCTTCATATAAATTGTGTACTGCGTATGTTTCAAATGTAGTTTGAAAATCACGGTCTGACATGATAGGTATTGTTTGCAACAGTAGTAAATACATATCATAAAAGTTTGTATGTCATAACAATAAATTTAATTTTATTGGCATATGTATGGTTGTTGTTGATTAAACTTTATATTGTTATTTATTTGGTAAACCGCTTTATGAATACTGCACGATCTATGTGGTGTGTGATTCTCCATATATATTAATCGGTACATTTTTAGCAGTGTTTAATATTATATAATACATAGCTGGTATAATACATAGCAATGTAAAATACCAGCCAGGGTTATTTAACCCTGTTAGTGATTTATTGTTATCATACAGAGACGTGAATAAAAAACGGCCAGAGCTGTAGAATCGTTATTCCCTACCCGATTTTTTAAATTCAAAAATCAAAATAATTTTTTTCTAATCTTCTATAATATGACAATAAGAGATATTTTTTTAATATTGATTATACATAAAAATACAAATAAAAATTATACATTGTAGCATCAGTGTAGCATTGTGTAGCATCAAATCACCTATAATATTACCGCCGCGCCGTCAAGTAGGCTTTGAGTCTGGGTACAGAATGATGGGTATTTTACCGTATGATACGCATTTGTGTGTAAATAACGAGAACAAAATGGGCGACAATACAAAAAAAATATGACAAAGATGTATTTTCAAATTTCATAAGCTATAAAGAAATTGTTGAAACAAGAAATTGAATGATGATAGTGAATAAGTGTGACAACATTTGTTTCAACATGATAGTGAATAGTGACAACATTTGTTTCAACTGACCACCATTTTGTTGAACGCATAGCTGACGATTTGTTACGTTCACTTTTAGTAATTAACAATTTGAGAATCCGAAATTTCATGACGGATAAATTGATTTTAAGCAGTGACTACGCATATTAATTTCATTAGTCGAATACATTCAACAATATTGCCACAGCGCATTTAATAGATTCTTTGTCATAGATTTACCACAAACATCTTAGTGCATATCTGTGTCGTTTTATTATTTTGTGAGCTGAACATTGACAGTTCTCTGACGCTAGCCTAGGTCGGCAGATCTATGGTCTAATTTCGTTGGCCTCGTCGCTTCCTTTATAGCTGAATGCGTGAATGGTATACTTAGTGTTTCAATGTGTTAAAAGTTAGTGCGATTTTCTTGGTTCAATAACGTATACGTATTATGTACGTTCGGATAGAATGGGATAATTCAAGGAAATCATTGTTCATGTGTTCAGATTTTGGATAAATCTACACATATCACATTAGTGAGACTCCCTAGAGTTAGTTGATTGAGGGATACAGTTAAGCAATCTACAATCTTTTCGAAGCCGTTGTTCAGCTACTTAGTAAGTTTTATCATATATATATATATATATATATATATATATATATATATATATATATATATATATATATATATATATATATATATATATATATATATATATTATATATATATATATATATATATATATATATATATATATATATATATATATATATATATATATATATATATATATATATATATATATATATATATATATATATACGTATATAAGTTTATATATACAGTCTAGTAACCTTAAAAATTAATTAAAACTGTCATTTTTGCCTGTGTCAAATATGTCACAAAATAAAATACTCTTTTGAAAAAGGCCCAAGAAAGGGACCGAAACGTCAAGTAACCTAATCAGTCGTTTTATTGCTACTATCCCAAGATAAACCCTCCAAAAAAAATATATAAAGATAGCAAAGAAATTAGAAGATAATATATATATATATATATATATATATATATATATATATATATATATATATATATATATATATATATATATATATATATATATATATATATATATATATATATATTTATATTGCGGAAAGGCCATCGTGCAATTTGACATTTAAACCGTTAATACCAGATTTTTTAATTCTTTTTGTTGGCTCACCATTTATAACTTTTTAAATAGTAAACCTAATAATAAATATATGTGTGTCTTATTTTCTTTCCCCCAAAAATTACAGAAAATATTAGAGTAGATTCGAGACCCAGGATAATTTGGGGACTTTCTGACTTAGTTGCGTATGGTCAGTGGCGTCCACGGGTTTATTTTTATTAAGAGCTGAGCTAGCTTAGGCAAACTTTTGCCTAAGAGTTTTATTGCCCACTTTAAATCGCTGTTAAAAGTAGTCATAAACTCTTAACAACGTTGCATTACTAAGAATATATGTGGGTATTTCACGCAGGCATCAATAATACGTTTTTTCAAAATTAGTTCTCTGTTAACTTCCACATTTTCGTGCAATATATCGGGAAGCTGCGTGCGTAGGGCTTTCGTACATAATAAAAAAATATAGTTCAAAATTCTGGTCGAATTGACAGTCAACTGTTTTTGGCTTGGGAAACGCACTACATTTTCGTAAATTACTTCCAATCTTCTAAATCTCTCCCTATAATGAAGGGGATGGTTTCCTGGGATATTTTCAAACATTAGAAATACATTTGTAAAGTATAACAGTAAAGTATATCAGTTAAATCGCGATTATTTATTTTTCAAGTAATTATGTCTCACGGGTTTGAAATTTATCTAGCCATACGTTATTCCGGGGAACTTCCTCAATTCACATGGTCCATTGTGTAAAAATTCCTTAATTTTATTTTTATTATTGAAAATACTTCCGGTCGCATGTATATGGAAGCCGTCTTTAAGAAGATGTTCGCGACATGCGACATGCTTTTTTCTCTCCAATTATCAAGGTCAGCGGATACGGAGAGGTCACATTTTGCTATGTTGGGAAACGTGCCAACTGAAAATATTTATATAATAGAAATTTATAATGGAAATTATATTTGATGACATTTTTCTGAAAAAATGGTCGTGGACAAAGCATAGTATTTACTACTGGATAGGGCTGGAACCTTTGATGTAACTATAACACTCGGAGTAGTTTCCACAAACACCAAAACACTTTCACTTCGCTCGACGCGCGTTTCGCCAACCAAGTTGTCATCATCCGGAGACGATTAAAACTGAAAACTGATTTGTTTTAATCGTCTCCGGATGATGCTCCGAATGTCATAGTATTTAAGTTGCAATTAATTACCATCATTAACTCGGGTAACTTGCGCCACTCGACCTCGGCGCGTAACGTAAGCGTCACCCTACATTTATAATGTCTATCATTCATTGAATAATACACTATTATTCTTGTATTATAAAAAGTAATAAAGCATTCGTAGGTGTGTTCCTAGTACTTCCAGGTATTCCATTTAGTTTATGTATTAGGAAATGCTTTACATATGGCTAAGGAGCAGCCATGAATTTAAAGGATCGCCCTCTGCAAGGCGACTCGGAGAGAAATTTCTTAAGGCCATATTCCTGTTCCTCGTACTCGATATAATATGAATAACTATTTCTGGCATATTAGAAAATACCGGAATGATTTACTATTGCGGCTCTCTAATAAAAAAGTACATACACATTTTGTGTATTTAATAATAAACCTAAAGTTATATTGTTCTCCAAATATAATAAGTTAACTTACAAGTCTACACAATCAAAAAGTAATATTTCTATCTGCACTGCGGTGAACTTTCAACCACGCTTTGTTTCAAGCTTAATTAGATACATATCAACTAAAAACCGCATTGCAGCTAACAGTCATGTCACAAAACTTTGTTAGTGGAATTAGTAAAGATTTCTAATTAAAATAAATTTTATTTTATTTGTATCAGTAATTTCAATTAAGCATCATATTAGAAATGCTATTTGAATTGCTGGGAAATTATCCACGTAAATATTCCATATTGAATCTCATCCCATGTTTCTTACATATATAAGATACAATTTTTCTTCATTGGTATTTAGTTTCACGCCGAAGCTTCGAGGCTATCTTCACGGCTTTTTTTACCAGTACACATGGTAAAACACCATTTCTCTTTTAGTTTGATGTTACATTTTTGAAATTCAGCATAATATACCTACTTAATAAACGTCAGTTTTTGACATATAAGTATTTTTTACACTTCCGGTTTAACGGGAAAGCATTTTAAGGTT
Source organism: Tetropium fuscum (assembly GCA_964058915.1). Lineage (NCBI taxonomy): Eukaryota > Metazoa > Arthropoda > Insecta > Coleoptera > Cerambycidae > Tetropium > Tetropium fuscum. The sequence goes on from CAXKVY010005202.1 coordinate 4,388, forward strand.
TACTGGTGTTTATATTGTGTGAGTAAGAGCTGATTCAAATTCTTGGAAGATATTTCTTGGGAACGACTTTATTTTCGGACAAGTCTAAGTTCATAAATTTTGGGATATTCCTCAAAATGCGACTAGTAAATTTGTTTTATAAGCTTTTGTTTAAGCGAATTATCAGTTTTTCAAAGGTTTTATTGGTAATTTCAAAACGCAATTATATTTTGTACAAGCGTACATAGAGATACATTGGTTTTGTCCGATAACATTATTTTATAACTCGTAAATCATATAAAACTTCTACTATTTTTACTTTTATCTAATGTTGCCGAACATTTAAATGTCTAGACATTTACATGTCTAGTGTTAGTGTTAATCTTCATATTTCTTATAAAAGTATTTCCGAATATTGACACATGAACAATGTCAATGTTCTGTCTCGATGTCAATGTTCTGACCCCTAATATTCAGAATCTATATTTCTTCTATATAAACTTCGAGCCATGGTAAATATTAATTTGAGGCAAGTGTGGATGCCGAATTAATTCGTGTGGAGGGTAGTAAGGAAATAAATATCAAAACCTATGATTTATTAAAATTGTGAATAATAATGAAAATATCTAATTTTGGAGTCCCATAAATTTGTAAATTATACTTTAGGCAGTAGTAACGTCCCATATCACTGTCACAACTGGCCCCTTAATATTCCAAATAATGACGATTATACATTTGCGGCATTTACATTTTAAAAAATTTAAAAAATTTAATTTAATTTAATTTTGTAAATTTTTGAACTGAATACTTCCTTAGCCACATGAGAGTGATTTTTCAAGGTCGCGTCACGACACATTTTATAACATTTCAGTCTCTCAAGGGATATAAAGCATATGACAGATATGAGGGAGAGAGAGAGAAACAGAGATATCGAATGCAGCTTTGACTTGGGCAACGATCGCGGAGGATGCATCCTTGCCACTACTTCACTTTCTTCGTGAGAGATTCGGTTTAGATATGAATAACGACCGGAACATTGCCACGACTAAATCAGGAACAACGATTGATGCTCGAGAAATATACACCATTTACAATAACGAACATATGTGTCACACTTCAGTTACCATAAAGCCAATATGTACAATATCTCTCTCTCTCTCCCTTCTCTCTCTCTTTCTCTCCCTTCTCTCTATCTCTCTCATTATCTCAACGAATCGGTAAAGAAGTATTCACTTCTATCACGTGTATGTGTACTGTACGCGGATTTTTTTCTTATTTAATATTACTTCAATATTTTTAAAAAAAAATTCACGCCCACTATTCTAACTGTTATTCCAGAAACAAGCAGTCCAAAGGTAATAGTAAATATTTTAGTGCTATTTTAATGCCATCTTTAGTGCCATACGTGAAAATGGAGGGATTTTGTTCCTTATCATTTTTTCCTGAGATGGATATTTTCGATAGAGACCCGATAGAGAAAGAGGGGTGATATTTAATTATACCATTATATCTTTTATTTTATGTTAGCGTATAATGAACAAACTTGAAGGATCAATCAAAGAATCAATAATCAAATTCTGCAATTCTGTTATTGGTACCTAACTGCAACACTTCCACCAAATTTCTTGCTTGTCGTACTCTTTTCGAGGTTCGCTACTTTCGGTTCGAGGTTCATACTTTTAGGGTTATTATATACATTCCTTTAAGAGCTGTATACCTTACTCATATTTATAATTTCGGCAATTAGTACACGTTCCCGGAGTAGCCTGGGCAACTATTATATAAATATAATACTTGCTCAGATTTGATGTTCAGCAACCCCAGTTAAACTAATAATTCATAACAGACACGTTTGGTCTACTAAAAGCGTACAATCATAATTATCTACCTTTGTGCTCGCTGAATGCTCCAAACTTGTTGAGACAGAATGACAGCATCTTACGTTAATTAGTTTTATAATTTAAACATTGCCGTTAGTTATGTCGAGTTATATTTCGCATTGACTAAATTAGGTAAATGTAGATTTTGTAACCCAAACATTTGGATGAAGGTAATTAAATGATGGATTATTATTCAACTCCATGGGGTTGCTTTGTGCATAGCTAACTAAAGTGCTGTTACTGCTAGGTATATAACGTTAATTTCAACTGGATTCTCAGGGTCTCAAATAGTCGGGCCCCAGTTAACTCCTTGATCAAGAGCCTTGATATAATCCACCTTCGCCTATAACTGAAATAATAAACGATAATTAGATTTGCTCTACGCGTATTCTTTATACTGACTCAATATTTTCCTTCAGAAATATCATAAGATCTATACAAGTAAATAAAATTGAAGTGTCTGTTTGTAATGTCAAAATAACAGCTCTTTACTAAATGCATATGAAAGTATATGGTACGGTACATATAACAAAAAAAAACATGGGTGTGTGCTTATGACCACACAATAGTAGTCGCAACTTCTAATTTTCGAATTTTAAAATATATACTGTAACATATCACCACAACCCGTAATTCACTGCACCCGTTAATACATGTTGACCGTACACGCCCGTGACACAGATGCTTTAGGCAACCAGTGCTAGATGCGGCCCCACTCTATGTCGCTCCAAAATACCTACTCATACTTAGCTGTGACGGACCATCTCTTCGGCAGTCGATTCGATTCAATCTAATTCAATTCAATTCAATTCGATACAGAAAGGAAAACATTTAGACGGTAACCCGACCAGACGGATCCTCCTGATGTATTGTTTTCTGATTCTGATTTCTGATTGTATTGTATTTTCTTTTACTTAGGAAACAATAAATATATATTTCTCCCGTGACAGGTATTACTATTTTAAAAAATACGCTAGTTATAATGCCTATATAATTACACTTATATAATGGATTAGTTCGGTGAATCAACAAAAGATAATATCCATAACAAATATAATATCATTGAGAGTTTAAGTAGCCATTTTTGACTTTTTTTAAATCTTATTCGGTAGTATTGTTATGTACATTATCTATCCTAGCTATTCGCATCTTTCTGGCATTCCTTTGATCATTCAAAATTTCTTGTTCTAACACAGGCACTTTGTAGAGCTTTTCACACTAACAAGATTCGAAACTACTGCGTTTGCAAGAAGAACCGTCAAACAGTTTTTTAGTTTCCATTTTGAAATGTTCCACTTTTTATAGAATAAATGGCGACAAATGTCTGTTTACACTCTTAGTACTTAATACTAAGTATCTAGTACCGAGACGCGGCTAAACATTCCAAACAATATTTTATCTTTTTTTTGGTCACAAGTAAACCAAAAGGAATTATTATTTTTGTATCAGTTTTAGTCAGGTTTAAATTTTTTAAGACTAAGACTATTAAGGACTTCAATTTCACTAAATTGTAAGCTATATATTAAGACATTGTTAGTAAATTCAGGAATATTACTTTCTGTATAACAGTTCAGAAAAACATCCGATTCTTTTAGGATCGCTTATTTAATTTTTCATATTATTAGCCACATAGTCATGTTATTAGGGACGCTGTTGTTGTTGTTTTTCATGTTGTTAACGATTTGCCATAATTTTTTGGGGGTATTACTAAAGCTTACTAATGCTTACTAATGCAATATTCTTTGTATTAGTCATTTATATCAGTTTTAATTTTTTGCCTCAGAAACTGAAATTCTAGTAGCGCGTCAGGGTCATTAGCATTAAACCAAGGGGGATAGATGCGTCAATGAGTTCTGGTTTTAGGCACAAACATAAATCAAAATCAAAATCTTTATAGAGTTCAGAATCAAAAGCGTTGCAAGGACTATCGACATCGCTAAAATTATTTAAAAAATTCCAGCCGGTATGAATTAAACTTTCATATAAGGTATTAAAGTCAGCCTTTATAAAATTTTAAAATATATTATCAATATTTTGCATGCTGTTTCTTACCTCCATATGTAATTCAAAGTAAGCGACAATAGCGGAATGATGACAATCTTCGTTAATAAATATATCAAATGTTCTTTCCACAGCGCAGATTTTATTTGACAATACCAAATCCAATATTGTCTGATACACATTACAGTTAAAATTAAGCTGCCTTAAAATCAAGAAAATTTAGAAAATGCAGCAGTGATAAAACACATTATCATTAGGAACGTTATTTACAGGATAATTAGAATACTCAGGAATATTAAAATCACCTAAGATTAACGCTACACTACCATAAAGTTAATCTAATGAATTAGGAATGTCAAGCAAAGAGTTTTAACAGTCCTTGTTGGTGTTTGGAGGTATATACAGTAGAAATATATAGAATGAATAGTGATTTATATACTAATTTTGGCCCCGACTACAGCAATTTTTGATAAATTATTGGTGCTAATAGAATTCAGATCTGTAGGGTGTAGGTACCTAGAATTTACTATTTAGGGCTAAAATAACTCCTCATCCTTTGGATAATCCAGTTTCAACAAAAACAAAATCAGATCTACATACATAGTACAACGAAGTAAAAACTTCAGTATTTAAAACATTTGAGTTTAGCCAGGTTTCCGTGAAACCCAAAATATCACAGTTAGAGGACAGAATTGCATTATCCATTTTAAGTGTTTTAGTATTCAACCCTCGAACATTTTGATAATATACAGATACAACTTGACTATTTGTTATCGGTTCAGGTCATTGTTATATAGGAGGTCCGAATCATGTTCAATGTTGCCTAGTCTAATAGCTCTTTGATGTTCTTTAATCCTACTTCTACATATCTATCAGTATAACCAATATAACTCCATAGTTACATTATATATATATATATATATATATATATATATATATATATATATATATATATATATATATATATATATATATATATATATATATATATATACATATATATATATATATATATATATATACATATATATACATATATATACATATATATATATATATATATATATATATATATATATATATATATATATATATATATATATATATATATATATATATATATATATATATATATATATATATATATATATATATATATATATATTTTGTGAAAAGTAATCTTGGGTTTGTAGCATTTCATTACATAGAAATAAGCAAATAGACGAATAAGAAAGAAAACACACTTACCAGTGCTATATCTGGACACACATACGGAAATGCAGCACTATAGAAAACGAACCACTTAGAAGTTGTACAAGTTCTTTCACCTTTCTTGAGGATCTTCAGACCAGTATACGATTTATTTCATTGATCATTCATACTTGAATTTAAATTACCAATACACCAACACTTGCAGTGACGTTTTATGACATTAGTTTTTGACGGAACTCATTCTTAGAATACACAAACCTAGTCTACTATTTATATTTGTTCTATTTGAACATATTATATATAAAAGCATTAGGCATACAGTTATCCAGAAGATGTTAAACTTTAAAATGCATAAAATCTTGTTGAACCTATTGAAAAACAACTACTTTTTCCAACTATATGCGGGAAAATATTGAATTATATATACAATAGAGTTCTGAAGCATTCAAAGAGGGAGTGATACAGAAATTGCTTGCTTAGTCAAAACTAAAATCATTTGTTGGTTGTATGTATTAATTGTTTCTTCGAAAATTCTCGAAAAAAATCCAATTTTCACCCTGGATATATTTATTAGCTTTGAAATTCTTTGCTATTCATATTTATTTTGTGAAAAGTAATCTTGGGTTTGTACCATTTCATTACATAGAAATAAGCAAATAGACGAATAAGAAAGAAAACACACTTACCAGTGCTATATCTGGACACACATACGGAAATGAACCACTATACACACGAAAACGAACCACTTAGTCTATTTGCTTATTTCTATGTAATGAAATGCTACAAACCCAAGATTACATTTTTTTTTAAATTCAGAATTGAAAAGTGGGGTATCGAGAAGTTAATGTACGAAACGCAAATAGTATTTGGGTTGTAATATACTAACATGATTCTAAAGCTGGTTTCTCAAAGAGATTTTTATTACTGGTGGCGATAACTGGGGATCCATAAGAGGGTTCATCTTATGGATCCCCAGTTATCCCCCAGTTAGGTGCCTCGTGATGATAGGCACCTCTCAACAGAGAAATAATATTTCAACTCGACATACCCGATAAGTCATCATGTGTATAATTTCAGTCATATGAGGCTTCGTCAACGATTATTTGAATTTACTATACGGTCTAAATGGTCTATCTACATTGAAATGAATCATTGGATTAACGCCGTGTCTCTCTATTTCCGCGATGTAATATATCGACCACCACTAACAGAAGACCGGTTTAGAGGTTAGAGATTCTACTGTATTTACAGAGGTATTTGTTTAATAGGTGATAATCAATCACCATTGAGAAACATAAAAATATACTGTCTTAGGTCGATTTAATGGATAAAGTCTAACCAGATCTCTAGATTTCATTAATAATCCCATATTATTACATAATTTACCGCGGACTGGAATTTGAGAATCAATTAATTTTCTTGACATTACCGTAAATCATAAATACGCGACCGTTTCAGTCAGTGTTTGTGGCAAACATAAATGTAGTGATGGAACTATTGCTAATGACTCTTCACCCTATATCATATAAATTATCTGTGTATAATTAAATATTACACAGATCCTTCATTATCTGGCTGTGGCAGAGTAAGAAAGATGTCAATAAACAATTTGGTTCTATACAAAATACATCCACAAACATAATTCACGCGAGACAATTATATAATTAGAGTACAATTATAAGTAGGGATAATAGGCAATTGCGTAAAAATATAGACTTTCATCCTTTTTTATAACATCTTGTCATGAAATTTTCTGTTATAGCGATTTTATAGTTTCCGACAACTAATGTTAGCAGTAAAACCAATAAATTGTCCTTTATTCATGGATTGATTCCTTTATACTTAATAATTATATATATACAGGGTGTTTCAGATTTTAATCGGGAAAATTTACCAGTCGATGAAACTGGCAAAAATAATATGAAAAGTTCATATAAACTTGTATCATTTAAAGTTTCGTTTTCGAGATATAGGATGTTGGTAGGTGCGTTGGTGAAATTAATCAGAGCTCTTAGCATACGATTCCGTTTATTGCTAAAATTATACAATGGCAAAGTTAGTTATTAGAAGAAATAGAGATATTTGCGGCGCGCGATTCTCATACGGAACCTGTTGAATTATCGTGGCGGACTCTACGTCTCTGCTGAAGGTCAGGTCACGTACCACGTTGTCTGGCCCTTTCCCCTCTTCTCCTCGGCACCATAGGCGGCGTTGCAATTCACCCTCTCTGAGATATTGTACCAATCACCAATCAAAAAAACCGCTGCATATTTTTTTACTAAGTATATCGGTTTCGGGAAGTTGCACAAGCAACGCGCGACATATAGACACAAAAAGTTCTGTAATTTCAGTGTCAGATCGCTCGTTTTTAAACAATTGGCGATAAACTCGACATGGCGGCAATTTAACAGTATAGCCCGAGCGATTTTAAAGCATCGTTCTAGCAAGTTATAGACGCTTTTAATCCTTGTTAATAGGTTGCAGCTTGACCCGATAATAACTTTGGCAATCCGCGCAATGCGTTTTCGACCACAATCTTTATAAATGCACACGGAATCAATGAAAGCCTCTACAATATCGTTTTCTCCGTTAAATCGAGAGATACATGTAACGAAATTACAGTTATTATGCGTAGGTAAAGAATTTTGCATCAAATCATTCAAAAATTGTAACTGTCTTTATTGCATGTTGCTAAGCAACAAATTTAATTCAACATCGGTTAGTGAATAAGAAGCTCCCGAAGCTACCGAAGCAGGCAAGTCTTCACCTTGCTCTGAATTATTGTCCGTCATGGTGAAATGTGGTGTACTTACCGTATTTACTGAAGACACAGGAGAACATTCCACAACAAGGACAGCGATAATAAGTTCCTGTGTTCAACCAAATACACAGTCACGCCACATAATAAAATATCCTAATGTGTTAAGAGTTTGTCCAAACTTAGAAAAAGTTTCGCACAGCGAAAACACTTCAAACAGCTGGCAGTGTTACAAAATAGCAAGTTACACAGGAAGGGGTCTATAACTTACAATAGAATCACATGAATTCCTCAAACTAACACAAAAAAATTCCGACAAAGCGTAGCAAAAAAAAAACGAAAAGAACTAGCCACACGTTGGGGCGATCATTCATAACGGCTCTTATCTCAGGGGTTCGTAGGTGGGTTGGTGAAATAAATAAAAGCCCCTAGCACACGATTTAGTGCTAAAATTATACTATGGCAAAGTTAGAAATTAGAAGAAATAGCAATATTTGCGGCGCGGGGTTCTCATCCTGTTGAATTATCGTGGCGATTCTACTGAAGGTCAGATCAGGCACCACGCAATCTGGCCCTTTTCCTTTTCCTCTTCGGCACCCTCATCGGCACCATAGGCAGCGTTACAAAATTAATTATTATTTTCAAAACGATTTCGTTGCAGAAAATGTGTAGATGTTGGAGGTAATCAATTCGAACAATTTTGATGAATTATTTGAAAAAAAAATGTTTTCTCTTTTTGTTTAATAATAAAATAATAAACCTGAATTTTTAATTTTATCGGACATCAAAACGGTTTTTATTTTTTTTTCTCAACAACGACGCATCATCTCGAGAGACGCATCACAGTCACGTACCATTTTTTTCTTCAATAATATTAATGACAATGTCCATATGTACGTCACTGTAAAATCACACGCATCGTTACAAATTGTTACTTGTCACTAAATTTCATTGCAATATTCCTCGCCGTTTTGAAAATATTAATTAATATGATTTTTTTGTAAAACTGCAACGCCCTATATCCCGAAAACAAAGCTTTAAATCATATAAGTATCTTTGTTAGCACACGGCAGTACACAAAATATAGGTAATGGCATCATTTACGAAAAATTGTATCGTTAAGGTGATTACCATTTCTTGGATAGTTTTAAGAATTTCCTAGAAATTGGTATCCACTCTATTCGGATAATTGCGCGCGATGCAGCTGATCTATCGTATTTCTACCACCAAGTCACAGGTTGACAAGTCTGGCCATAAGGGAATCCACAAAACATCGACGAATCGGGAAATGACTCGATTCAGTTTCCTTGTCCTCCAAAGTGAACGTTTCCTTGAGTGTTTCCTCCATAATGCCATAATGGTTACTGATTGCGTTAATTGCGAATCAAGGATAGTTGAAGGACCACACCATACCTCTGCCACTCAATCACTCGCAGCACTAGCCAAATCAAAAATTTAGTATTTATATTGTGTATATTATTTACATAGCAATATAAAACATACATAGCATATAAAAGCATATAAAGCATATACGAGTAAAGCAATAACCATTGCAATATCGCCGCAATAGATTTCTCGAATTCATCCCCTATTTTATCCATTTAAATTATATAGTGGTCGTTTTTTCGTGTTTTGAATATAACACTTTGCTTTATACATCCCTTATATTTAGGATGTAGATTGGTATTTTATCTGTAAATGTTTTTAATTTATCGATGAAGAGCATTCGTACCACAATTGACAGTAATAACTACAACTCTATCAGTTATAGTAGATATATCAATAATTACCACATTATATCAAAAATATTGTGTTATTTTTAAATAAAACTATAGATTTTATTTTATATGTCCGATAACTCCGCATTTTATTAATTCTATGTTACGTAATTTAATTTACGCTCAGAGGAGAAACGTTTTACCGCATTAAATTAATCAAGATTTTATCTTCTGCTTAACCCTCAACCTTTCATTTTCATATAACTGCTAACTAATACTACATTAATTATAAGCACGGATTTTTGCAGCAATCATAAAAGGTTTTATATCAAACTTAAATAGATTAGAAGTGAATTTCAAACATGAAAACAATTATTGAATAGCTTATGTTTAATTAAAAATAGGGAAAATGGGTATATGAGAGATGGACCTATGTTTTGCTGTTACAGAAAAATGCCCAACGAATAAATCCGCAAGCGGAATTAAATGAGGAGGCCTCTTGGTATGCAGACAATTTATCTTCTGGCATCAATGTAGTAGTGAATCGTGAAATGGGTGTGAACGAGGCAGCAGGAGGAAGAGGAAGAGGACTGATAAGAAGAATGAGGACTCGTTACAATGCATTCTGTGTCCTAGATGACTACACGAGGGCTGCGTATCATACACCAGCAATGCCAACGCTGCTGTGGTGCCACCCATATAATAAAAAAAGAGAACCAAAGCTAACTAGTGCACGGCCCATCTATCCGATGGTAGATGGTCCATCTCTCCAACACCATTTAAGAGAGATAGGCCAATTTATATCTTCTACTATAGTTGTTACGTTACGTTATTCTTAAAACTGTGCGATAACCTTCTACCTATTCGCAGATCTTGTTCATATTTTATACAACGTTTTATGTGAAAGATCTTAGACATAAGTAAAAAGAAGATATAATATAACAAGCTGTAGGAAACATACACCAGGAGGTAGTCATTCATATCCACACGTGGTATAACTGACCTACAATGCCTAGTACTCAAAGTCTTGAAGTAGGTAATCCAAGGTAGCGATAGATACGAACTAAGTAAAAGTCCAGTCTTGTAAAATCAGAATTTCTTTGGTATAATAATATGATACCAGGCTCATTGAAAGCATGAAGTCCATCGTCTCATAACTTTGCAGCAATATTTAAAAATGTATTAAGAGAAGAAAATATTTTAACTGTCATATACATATAGAGAGAAAATTTCAATAATATAAAACATAATTATGTATAAAAATGATGTTTATAACAAACTACATGTTATGAACTATGAATTAATTAACAATTTGTTTAGTAAAAGTTTCTATTTAGTTTAAGATTGTACATAGCATCGTTGATATGACTTTCCAATATTGAAAGAGTTATAGTGAACGGAATGAAACATATTTTATATCAAAATTTACGTAATAATTCAGACAACATTTTGCATTCAATTGAATTTCAAAAAATATATATTGGAGAAAAATCTTAATCTGACAGTTCTATAAATATATGATATATCGTTGTTGTCATGGTAACATTGGAATGCTATAAATAGACCTGATGTATAAACAAAAGGGCCCAGTCCCAAGTCAGACACTACACATCAGTTTGTTTTCCAAATTAACCTAAAATTCATTAAAGCCTATTTATCTAGATCCAAGTGACAGCTATAGGAATTTTTAGGTTAGGAAAATTAATGTGTACTGTCAGCTTGGGATCAAATTGTCAGCTATACGTATAACTTTATAGTTAAAATATTTGTTTAAAGTAAACAATAATAATATTCAGTGCTACGTTTTAAATAACACCAAAGTGAATCCGTGAGTGCGTGATATTAAGTTTAAGTCACGAGTACCTATCTATCAAACAACAATCTCGAGTCTTGTATCCAGCAACGAGGGAAGTATACCAGCTTCAGATCTACCAGATACTTCTACACAAGTTCACAAAAAGGTACCACCACTCAACAACTTTCTAAATCACAAAGGTAAATAGTTTTATAAACATTAAAGTCAATCAACAAGTAGTTGTGTTCGTATTCGGCCATTGCAAAGTCAAGTATTTTGCGCAGTAAGAACTTTCATGTGAATTATATAGATACCGACATTACATTATGCCCACGGTACCAAAGTTCTTCATATTATTCATTCTTAATATAATTGATATTGTATGAAATATATATATAAGATACTCTAGAAAATTAAGAGTACATAAATATGTCACAATTTAAATTGTGTATGTTTATAACATTATTGTTTCCCCATTTATAATTTTCGTTTGAAATTTCAATTACTATGTATATAATATATGTGTTTTTATGGATATGGTATTTTTATGGTTAATTTTATTTCATATATAAGCATATAACCTAACCTCTTTAGACTATCATACCCGGAGAACCTGTTTACGACCTGAGAAACAATAAAATAAAGCTAAGCCGACGCGACGCCTAGTAACGATAATGAGAGCAAACAAGGTAAGGTTTTGTAATATTGTGTGTGAATATGAGTAACTATCGCTCTACATTATCACCTCATAACCTTTACGCTTGTGTCCTGTTCTCAATCATAAGTATATGTACGTCGTAACAAATTGGCGACCAAAAAAAAGTAAGGGTTTTATAATATTATACAAAAATACGTGGCGCCAACTAAAAGAAACTGCCATTTCTTTATTTGTTAACTGAATAATCTTAAAGATATTGAACATTGATAAATTATCCTTACTATAAATAATAGAGTAAATACTACATCTAAATTACATACGAAAAGGCTAGTGGCTGCAATGTTAATATTTCTCATTTCCTAATTTGTGTTGCTTCAGGGGAAGGAATGAGATTTCCAGAAAGTATTTCCCGAGTAATTTAAGTGTAATATTAGAGCTGTATCAGCTGTATATGTAATACGATAAGTATTTCAGGGTGAAATGCATTAAAATGTTCGTGAAGTGTTTACTGGGCAAACCGAGCATTCTATTCCACATGATATGGGAAACATTAGTGCTACCATATTCTTAGCTATGTAGCAATTAATATGACTATAAAACATTATGACAATACCCCACAAATTATGTGTTAATATTAGTCAATTATAATTAATATCTTGTTATTGGAATTTAATAAGCGTGTGTGTCTCCTGAATTTTGCAAGTTAGATTCATATTTATTTAATCTGCCATTTTTCTTAATATAATGGGTCTCAGAAAGAGAGCATCGTTTTGTTTAATCACACTGAGTGATTGGTGATGCCAATACCCTCACGCACATTTTAAAATAAATTTGGATAGTTGCACGGTATTTAGATGAGTTTTACTTGTATTATATAATACGACATAGAAATACAAATTTAACATTGCAAAAAGAAATTACCAATACATTTTTTTACTCTGATCAGATAAAAAGCCTAAGGATGTATACAAATATCTTATGAAAATATTATAAAATGCGTAATATTATATTGAATACTCTTTGTTGGGTAGGGTATTTAATATAAAGCAGCAGCAACGAAGCATTTGTTGGTGATTTTTTCTACTTATGAATATATAGATATAAGTTATTATTGGATTTAGCTAAAACATAATAGGGTTTTTTCCTATTATGAAACCCGAAACCTTTTCCAATAAACTCGAAATCAAATATCCCTGAATATCATCCAGGTCAAGCCTGGTTTGTCGACCTGACGACTGGATTAGAAAGATATATAATAGATGGAGAATAGTATATAAATGTAATATAATAAATATCTAATGAAAAATTATAAATGCTTAATATTCTCTAGGATACTCTTCGCTGAGTCGGGTCTTTAATAGAAAAAGACAAAGAATGATTGGGGATGCAATACCCTTTCTTGGTTGTTTTTCCTCCTTATGAACATGTAGGTACAATTTATTATTGGATTTATCTCAAAAGTAATAGCTTTTTTTCTAATTTTGACACGTAAAGTAAGACTTTTCAAAACCCTTTGACGTTAGGAAACGTCTTACTTTTCACAGCCAGTTACGAAAAGTAAAATATTGCGCAACTGGTTGAGTAAAGTTATGAAAGTGACGAGCTGTCACACCGTTACACCCTAATGGATTGTTTTTAAATATATAAAATGCACAGTTTTCTTCTCATAAAATACAAGAAAAAATCTTGGATGAAACACGTTGGGAAACACTACTTTGTGTACTCGCATCCTTTTGCGGAACCCGCTAGCGCTCGTTCCTCGGAAATCTGCCCGTTACACAAAATTGTACTTTTCCCAACTGGTTACATAAGTAGGTATTTCCCAAGGACGATTTTTTTTACCAAATCTTACGTTGTCTTAAAACGCTTCTTTTAACGTTGTCATACGGTTATGAATTTAGAATCTACGACTCCAATATTACCGAGACACCATTTTGAGTCGATTCGGAAAACAAATTGCAAATATTTCTGCCATTTTTGGAGCCGACATATTGAATATATTTTGACAATAGATTAGATTTGACAAAAGATGTATATATATATATATATATATATATATATATATATATATATATATATATATATATATATATATATATATATATATATATATATATATATATATATATATATATATATATATATATATGCATACATATATCCGGATGTTACGTTAAAAAGAAACGTGATATCCGGACAAAACATTTTGAAAGTTGCTTAAAATTTATTGACGAACACAATGAAATATGAACATTACCGATTTTAGTTTTTCCTGATCGAATGCAGTATGCGTATACCTACTCTTCGATATTCGTAGTAGCCAAGAGTATAATAATACTTAAAACAAATAGTGGTTTATTTGAAACTGGCGCATTCACCACATCTTCAAATATTTACAGGATAGAAGATATAATAACGTAATAACGATAATTACTATGACTAATTATTTATTAGGTAGGTATGAAATTCTCTAAATAAAATTATATTGGCTCTCTCATCACAATTATTAATATTTCAGAACATATAAAGTATAACAGGATGATCTAACCGCTCAAGACGATTGAAGTCTGAGGTAGTTTTTATTAAAAGTTTTGGTAGATACGTCACCCCTTACCCCTTCTGCTCCAACTGTGGTTCTGTCCGTAGTGAGCGACAATATGTATTTACCTAGAAATTTGTCAAGTAAAAATTTAGAGTGGAGAGTCCGGGGCTTAATTTAAATTACTTTAGAGGATCGCTACCTGCCCCTTTAATGCTCCGATGATACAGCTAGGCAGAATTAAACTTTGTCTGTAATATTCTATATAATTTTTAGCTATTTTATAATCCATAATTTTGCGTTTATTTGAAAAAATATTGTGGTCGTGGTTTTTGTTCCCAGATATTATTTATTTGGTGGCATTTATTAAATACAGAATTTAAAGTGAGCTTAAGAATTGATGATGACATATACAGTCAAATAAAATAAAAGGCAGATAATACTCACTCGCGTTATTAGTTCCATTCAGGTGGCGTATATATTTTAACGGTTGTTTAAATTGCTCCATTGTGGAACTTTGTCATAAAATACTAATGGACTTTTTATTTTTGTAATTCCGCCATTCCTAATTTCTTTATAATTTTCAGGGGATTTTATTTTATATTCTGGCTGAGAGCTAACATATGGACAATAGTTATTTTTATACAGATATACTCAAAAATAATTATTATGCTTATATTTCTGTACTCAAACACTAGGAGTATTTTCTTAATTTGATGTAAATTGAAATACTTTAAGCTTTGCTAGTAAAAAATTAATGAAAAATAATAAACTCTATATAGAGTACTTATGTTCAAATTGATAGGCATTTAAAATGATGATTTCGGTAATAAAGTAGTGTTGTCGGTAGGTATAAATGTCGCTAAATTGATGCCAAACATTTACGTTTTACGAAATCATAAATCTCTTGTAACTCTTGATTTAGAGTTGTTATTACTAGATCCTGTTGATCTGGGAAGAAAGAATAATATGACTATCATCGGCGTACAAGTGTATTTTTGCAACAATCACTGAATGTAGATCTGCTATATATAAAACAAGGAGGAGGCCTAAAATGGATCCCTGAGGAACAACACTAAAAATGCTAATAATAATACCTAAAACTATCTTCACTTGTTGCAGTCGAACATATGCCAGTAAAAAATAGTTTGTCATTCATCCTGCATCAAGGTGATAAAAATTTTTACATCGAATTATAAACTCATGTTACTATGTAGAGCTTTATATTTGAAACTCTTCCTACTGTCATCTTTCTGTCACATAGGAGAATAAGATACTTTTAGACCATAACATATTTTTCTTTAATCACCATTTTTACCAGTTTATGATTCATTATAACAGAAGTTGGACCTACCATATTTTTAATTACACACGTTATTAATACAGCATTATTAACATAGTTATTAACATAAATCAGAAAATATTACTTCCAATACTAAACGGTTACGTAGTTCCGGACAGTAACACACTTTTTACGTAGTCATACGTTCAACCATAATATAAATATAGCACGTGCAGACTACAGACAAATTTTGAAATAATTTTGTTTATCTTCACAGAGGGTCGATAAAACTATATCGCAGAGGCTTATATGCCCAACACGTATCTGTTGATGTTTTTCAAAGTTTGTTTATTTTGATATTTTTTCGTTGCTTGTTTTTATGTTACTACACAGAGCAGAGAAATTAATACAATTATGATGTTATTCCGAGAATATCGCTGTGGGTGATATCGGTTTAACTTTACTTATGTAAAAATAATAATATCAGATATACGAACTGATAAATACGTTATTGTGGCTGACAGTCATAGTGGTCCATTATATTTTATTCCATAGCAGAACCACCATCGGAAGCTGAATGAATATGCTTTAAGGAATGAATGAAACTGTCCTCGAATAAAAATGATCTAATAATTATTATATAGAAGATATAGGCGCAGACTTCTTCCGTTTTCACCGAATGATTTCCATCACATCCAAGACATCTCATGCGTTTTATCATTTACAGTCGCAGCGACCTCAAACAAAACCGACAGCAATTTGTATCCCTTGTACAAACAGACTTGGACTTGGACTCTGATATGAAATGTGAATGATCGATAATTAACACGATCGGATTTGAAAGGTAATTTTTGATTTATAATATGTAATAAAACGTATTAAGGTATTAACTTATTTTAAAGGTCTCATACGTTTTTTGTTTTTAATAATATCTATGATATTAGTATTATCTGCATTTACGATTTACTACTATTTAGGATACGCCCTAGACATCTAATTACTGCTCGGATAAACCACTGTTACTTGAAATTCACTAATTTACTATACATAATCCTTAGAAACAAGTATATTTACTATCACGCTCAAATTTTAATAATTTACTAAAATTTTACTATTTAAATTCTTACTTTTCTCAAAGAGAAATTTTAACACGGCTACCGTTATTTTGTCATATTTGAAAAGTAATCTTGGGTTTGTAGCATTTCATTAATAATGAAGATTACTTTTCAAATATGACAAAACAAATATGAATAGCAAAGAATTTCAAAGCTAATATATATATATATATATATATATATATATATATATATATATATATATATATATATATATATATATATATATATATATATATATATATATATATATATATATATATATATATATATATATATATATATATATATATATATATATATATATATATATATATATATAATATATATATATATATATATATATATATATATATATATATATATATATATATATATATATATATATATATATATATATATATATATATATATATATATTTCTATCTATGCATGTTTATAATTATATGTTAATATTTATATGAATTATAGAATTTTATCTAATTAAGTATACTTACGTTTGTATATATGTTATATGTTAGTATTTTACTATATGTTGCAATATTTTACCATTTTCTATCTATCTATATTATTATGTCACGTCATATTATTTTATATCATATGTGTTGATTGGCAAATAAACGTTATGAATATTATTACTATTATTATTATTATATATCCAACCTAGTTGATACTAAAATCATAAGGAGATGTTTCAACCTGTAAGTCAGAAACTAAGTAAACTAAATCACGAGATATGGTGCGTATACCTACCCTACACAGTTGTTTCTTTTAAATATGTATTTTGTCACTACAAAGGTCGCCACTTATATTATATATGATTTCTAAGACATTGATGATCTTGCAGGTGTTATTATGAAGTATTATTTGTCACTACACTTTATTATTTGCCAGAATATGCAACTTGATATAAACTCATCAACGATGTTATGTTTTTCGCCTATAATTTTAAATAGTATGTGGGGTATTCATATTTTTTTTAAATCATAATCTCTATTTCATCCATTCTTATATAGGTACAGAAAATTTACGGAGTCGGCTACATGATTAAGTAGAACCAAACCTTAAATTTTCAGGAATATGGCATGAGAATAACAAACATTGTTTCATATAAATAATACGTTATTTACTTAACAGATTTACCCTTTCGTTTAATACCATTTTGCTAATAATGCAATATATGGGTCTTCGATCATAACTTTGTAATAAATTGCTTCATATTGTTCTAGAGTTATACGCCTAAGTTAATACCAAATGATATGTAGGTACCAAACGCAAGTTTAAATTTATGGCAGAAAGGATTTTAGATATTATTTAAAAGTTTAATTGATACATATTGAAATGATTTTAAAATTCTTATTATTGTTGCATTTTGTGCGATATATAGAGGGTGCCAAGTAATATATAGACGGACGGTATTGGTATCTCGTAACGTATAGAAGATAGAGCAAACAAAATAAAGCATATTTTTCGACATATCTTGAATAACTGAAAATTTAAGATTTTTCAATTTTGTGTCATTATTTAACATGTCATTAAAAAAATTGATGCTAAAGTAGTTATCTTCATCTGATAGGATTTAAAGTTGAAGTTAAATACTGTTTTTTTAATTTTTTTAATAATCCCGAAATTACGCAACACTTTTATTGCATTTAACCTTTTCCCTATCTTCTATACTTTACGAGATACCAATACTGTCCCTCTGAATTAGTCGTCACCCCGTATATCACGCAAATGTACTACGTTTTAAAAAACCTCTAAGAGCGTATTTTTACTTTTCATTAGTACAGTAACGGTTTCATGCAGACATAGAAAATCAAGTTATCAACAAATCTCGACGTTATGGACCCTAGGGAGCGTGTCTAGATGGTTTTCAAGAAATTGCGTCTATCGTCGGTGTCTTATTCGCACGCAATTTATCTCCGTTCTTACTATCAGCAGCGCCTAGAGCAATTTGAAATTTGAAAAAAAAATAGAAATGTGATTTAATTATATAAAATTTAAATAAGGATTGGGGAGATAATTCCATAATGTACATAATTTAAATATATATATATATATATATATATATATATATATATATATATATATATATATATATATATATATATATATATATATATATATATATATATATATATATATATATATATATATATATATATATATATATATATATATTATACTATATTTTACTACTATATTTTTACTAATTTTTTAAATCAAATTTTACTGCATATTTGAATAAATTAAAAAAATGTGACAGATAAAATTGTAACTTATTTAATAAAATTAATAAAGCAATTGTTATTCAACAATGTCCAACATCCACACATCAACATCTCCCTCCAACATCCACACCTTTTTCAGCTCTTTTCCTAATTTCACCGTATAAATTGTTCAAAAATATTTCAAATGAGTAGAAGGTCTACAGCGTACACTTTTTGCTTCAAAATACCTCATAGAAGAAGTTTGTAGGTGATAAATCAGGTGACCTAGCAGGACATTCAATAGGACCGTCTTCCAACCCATCTGCACGTCTTACTGCCAGTACATTTGTTGTCTTTGTTCAGGATTAAGCATGTATCCAAGGTAGGACAAAGGTTTGCAAAATACCTAAATACGTGTTGGTCTTCTCCTATATATGAAATATGGGCCAATATACAATACACCATACATTTATTTTTTTATAGAACTGGCTTCTCTTTGGAATTCTTATATCAGATTTTAGATAGAGCACTACCTAGTATTTTTAGTGGATACAAAAGTAATTTATAAACAATGTTGATTTATCAATAAAAAAAAATCAAAAAAAAAGTTCTGTAATTTATAAATTTTCCGTCAATCAATAAACAAATGAAGACCATGAGTTATTTTTGTTTTGTATGGCCGTACTTTGCTTTCTTTATAGATTTTTTGTAGTAACTTTTACTGTTATGTAACTGGATGGGCAGTTTTATAAATGATACTTTTTTAATCTCATTCACGGAATCCATTGTCAAACATCATCTTTAGCGTATTTCTTGCGTTTATATTTGACATCTAAGACAGAAGCAATTTTATCAAATTTCATAAACAGTTTTCGTACTTTTCGATTGAAACTTGTCCATTTCTATAATATTTCACTAGAAAAATACGTTTCCTCTGTGGTAAGCATTTTTTTATAATATAACAATATAAATTACAGAAACTTTTGCCAGATATAATAGTTAGGTACAATGTATTATTCATAATTCAATCTTAATATGCCCGTTATCCTTTTTAATCTCATTCACAGAATCCATTGTCAAACATCATCTTTAGCGTATTTCTTGCGTTTATATTTGACATCTAAGACAGAAGCAATTTTATCAAGTTTCATAAACAGTTTTCGTACTTTTCGATTGAAACTTGTCCGATTCTATAATATTTCACTAGATAAATACGTTTCCTCTATGGTAAGCATTTTTTTATAATATAACAATATAAATTACAGAAACTTTTGCCAGATATAATAGTTAAGTACAATGTATTATTCATAAGTCAATCTTAATATGCCCGTTATCCTTAACAAAGAGAAGAAATAATGTACTGGCAGCAAGACGGTTGTACGGCCAGCACATTCAACATAACTAGTAAGGCAGTGATTGAACGAGCACTTTGACGAAAGATGGGTTATAGAAGATATGGTCCAAATTAATGGCCTGCTAGGTCACTTGACCTGTCATCTATGGAATTATTTCAATGGAATATTTTGAAACGAAAAGTGTACGCCTCGGTGTACACTGACGGCCCTTTCACACAATTTAATTGTTTTGAAACAAAGAACTAGGGACGTTAATTGGGAAATTAATGGGCCCGCTCTAACCCGCAAAATGTTCGGCGAGATTATCGGAAGAGCTTAAAAGTGTTGGAGGGAGTTATATTAGATAATAGTTGCTTTATTATTTTTATTAGCAATTCTTAATTGCATCTGTATTTTTTTAAAATTTAATTAGATGCAGTAAAAGTTGGTGTAAAAGATTATTAAAATACATATATTCTCGCGTTCTCATACAACATAGGTATGTATGATAATGTGTTTTTACTTTTATTTATTTATTATATTTTACAATATTATTAATCAATATTAAAAATCAATTGTATTAAAAATTACTTCAGCAATTATTATATTTTCAATATTCTACACAGATCTTTCGACACCTTAAAACTTATATACAAACAGGTATTAAAATAGGTAATAAAGTATTTCCTCATACCTTATATTAAATAATTAATTCATATATAATATTTGTTAACATTGGAAAACGTGTAATCCTCTACGGTATTAACTATATATATCTCAAACTGTGTTCACAACAAACTATTGTCAATATATTCACCTTTTAAAATTCCCGCTGTCTTTTACTTGAAGTTGAATGCGTTAAAAGTGAAGCCAACATAATAAAACTATTACCAATAAAACTCGTAAACAGCCTCTACCGCTTCAAATAAAAAATCACTATTAATTCCCAACTTATCAGATAATAGGTGGTAATACCAATAATAAGTGAATTATTACACAGATTTTTTCTACAATCACTATAGCGGCGCTATGACATCATAGACGAAAGTATTGTCAAGTAATTTAGTAAAACAGTAAACAAAACAAGTTTTTTTCTTGATTTTAGACATTGCAAATATTTCAATTGATCACCATTTTTTTTAATATCCTTTTTCTTACATATTGTGAAATATTTTAAATAGGAAATGGTACTTTTTAAATTTGAACCCTAAAATATATAATAATATTAGAACATTATAATATATTATTTACTAGAAAATGCCTCCTACTCTACGCGTTTTCTTTTTATTATAAACTTTTACAGAGAAGAAAGAGAAAAGGAAGAAAAAAAGCACCTGAAATTGTGCTTTTTTGTCATTATAAATAAATAATTGCGATTGTATAAGATTTGTAAATTTCTTTTGAATGTCAAACCTATAAAACGAATTTTTAATATTAAATTTAAATGCTTCCATATTTTCACAATATCTGCTTTTTTATACCTATATTTTGTTCGTTTTTATTTAGTAAAACCGGAAGTGATTTTTCAATAGATTCTATGGAAAATACGGGTCTTAATGATCTATATCCTTGACATGAAAATAAATTTGTAATTTCAGAGGCACTAATAGTCACCCGGTAAATTATATATTTCAGATATTTCACTGTGACCCAATTTCTACTCTACACAGATCTTGTAGCATACAGTAACGATCTGATAAATCCTGCAGCACTTTACGAAATTATTATTTATCTTACTTTACTTACTTTTTAAAGATATCCTCTCTGAAATAATTATTTTAACAACTCGTTATAATTTGTTCATATAAATAGAAGACAACAAAATATTCAATAAGAAACAAAGATATCAATTAGATAGCTCTTTGAGCTATCTAATTGATCATATTTAATTATGCTATAATTATATACACTTAGAAGCAATTTGGCATTTTCATGTTATATAATGTATTGCCATTATATACACAGCCTCGTCCTTATCTGCAAGTACTCCAATTAATGTGAATAATAACAAAACCAATTCGGATATGACATCTGGAGCACTTATATATAAAGTGATGTAGTACTTCTCATCACTATTTAGTTCATAGACAAAGGGAACGCTTTTATTATCTACGACGCGACGTTTAATTTAATTGAGTCTATTTCATACTCAGCAATAATTTATAGAATTAATGAAACAAAACTTCATAAGGGTAATATATTATGTAAATGGGTAATCTTCTCATTTGATGTTATGTTGTTCAGATCAGACGTGGTCTGCAGATTTTATAATATCTACCAGTTGCGTGTATTTTATATGCTCAGAGAGTCTAACTTCTGAAGGTCTTTTTGTCTGCCCAATATAACACGTTAACACATAATACATATGTATTTTTAGTAAGTAGTAGTGTAAGTTTTGCTAGCGCCTTGTCATTTCGTGGTTGGGTCATTTCGTGGTTGGGTTGGGTATATGAGTTTTGACTATGCATCTGCGACGAATTTACTTCTAGTCTTCGGATATTCCTTTTATGTAAGGAATATACAGTATTATTAAACAATTTCTTGAAATAATAATCAATTACTAATAAACCTTTTATATGACCATCGTAATATTAATAAAAAAATATCATTATACTCTTGTTTAAGTCGAAGAGTGCGTTCTATTATGTGATCAAATAAAAACTAAAATCACAAATGTTCATTAAAGAGTAAAATTTTTTTACTATTGGGTTCGTCTGTCTGGATGCCGAGTTTTTTGTTATACGAAATCGTACCAACAAAATCCATACGGCCTAAATCCAGTAACAAATAATCCCCTTGCAAAAACTTATCTAGTAAATGAAAAACGTGCTAGAATTTAAATATATATATATATATATATATATATATATATATATATATATATATATATATATATATATATATATATATATATATATATATATATATATATATATATATATATATATATATATATATATTTTAATTAACTCGCCACCACACGATAACTTCTAATTTTCGAATTTTAAAATATATACTGTAACCGTCCTGTCCTGGATAATGATTTTGTTATTTATGTGGCGCTCCCATCGGACAGCATTGTACTCGATGATCTTCACTGTTTTTTGTAGATGTTTCAGTGTTACAGTATTATCGGTTACTACCATATATATAACTGTTGTATTTTACACCGCTCATCTTGTATATTGCTGTTATCTTCAACTGGCAGCCTTGTTCCAATTCGGTTTTAATTTCTTCAGTATTTATACCGTCTTGATGGACAAATGCGTGGGTCTTACTTCTTTTGGGGGTGAATGTATGATATGCTAGATTGCCTTGCTTAAAAGTTTCCATGGACGTGTGCCAGAGTCTAGTGTGTCAGTATATAAAATGGTCGTATTGATTGCCTGTTTCCAGTGAAATTTGCCTTTCAGGTTGATTTGTAAGTATTCGGTCATCCGCTTGTGGTTGTCGAAGGCCCATGAACAATGACGGTTTGACTTCTTTTGGCTGGATTTCTCCTTCCTTGTACTCCGTATCTTTGCTAGTTTGGCCGGTGGGGGTCTCAGGTATTTGGTTATCGTTGGTTTTGCTTGCCGTGTTCAGACTTTGGAACTTGTTTTGCCGTAGCGAATTTTGTAGCTGCAATTTTGGTCGTGTTTTCAGGGACTGTGTCTATTATTGTAGATCCTTTGTCAGGAACTGACATGTACATCATTTTTTGAATTTGCTTTTTCAAGGATTTGTCGGGGTTTTGGGCGTGTACTCGATGCCGCACTGGCGAAGGAGGTTGTATACACTGGTTCTACCACAATAAGCGCGCTTTTTCTATCTTTTAACAGGAGCATTCGATTAAAGGGTACAGATAACCTAGCTCGTTGCTAGTCGATACTCGACTGAACGTTCAGTCTCATTCAACACCCACAAAAATAAATGTGCAGAGCCCGCCTAAAGAAGTTTTCACTCGAGACGGCTTTACCCGGAGGAGCGTTACATAGCCGACCGTGACGCGTGACGGCTCAGTCTCATTCAACACCCACAAAAATAAAAAAGAAAAAAATAAGTTTTCAGTTAAAAAAAAATACTATTTTTAAGGTTACTTCAGGCTCAATTTTATAGCAATAATTCACTCGGATATATCCTCCAGTTGCATATTTACATCTATAGAATGATGCATATTTTATAATTTATCGGTAGTTTTATTTTATAATATGATACACTAACAAATTATATAAACCAATGCAATCACTAAGTGCTTAGGTACTTAATGGTTATATTATGTTCACTGCTACACAATCATACCACCAACTTCAGTTTATATTACATGATTGGTCACGCTTTTACATAATATCAAAGAGAATATGCATGCACACACTGAGAACGCTATTTGGTTTGGTAGCATATATTTAAACATCTGATTACAATTCACAACCACTTTATGAATTCAAGGGATCATCTATATTCGAAATAAATATTTCCATTTAAAATTTCATTCAGGACTACTACGAATGGACATTTTTTATTGCAAGAAATTTTATTAAATTTTGTCACATTTTATCTACAGCTACAGAAATAATGTATACACACATCGCAAAAGATACTCAACGAATAATGCGAAAGATACCGATCATATTTATATAAATCTACTAACTCTAGTGAATATATATCATTTATATACGACATTCCATATTAGATGGCAATTTTCTACGTGAGGTCTATATAATAGAAAATAATGGAGGATATCAGAGACCAATTTCAAATTGAATTTTCTCATGACAACTGTCAAGGAACTGCAACTGGTAATAAAACGGATAAAGAAGCAATATTAAATGTCGGTTTAGTCTAGGACCGCGAATGTCAGAAGACCTACTATAAAATCAGCTTCAAACTTAACTGTTTAATTCGCAATTGCCAAATATTGCATTAGAGTTTAAATTAATTTGAAACTGCAGCTTACAAGGTACCTATAGAAGTTTTTAAATTGAGCATATATAGCGTTTGTCATTAAATCAAGTTTTTATTATCAGGGCAATAAAATTATATAACTGCCCGCTTTCATTAGCCCTATAAACAGAATACGTTATTATCAACAGTAATTAATATTCATGTTATAGCTGCATAGTATCTAAGTAGGTTATGACGATATTTAAGATATATATATATATATATATATATATATATATATATATATATATATATATATATATATATATATATATATATATATATATATATATATATATATATATATATAT
Organism: Tetropium fuscum; assembly: GCA_964058915.1. Lineage (NCBI taxonomy): Eukaryota > Metazoa > Arthropoda > Insecta > Coleoptera > Cerambycidae > Tetropium > Tetropium fuscum. The sequence goes on from CAXKVY010005202.1 coordinate 30,103, forward strand.
ATATATATATATATATATATATATATATATATATATATATATATATATATATATTTATATAATGCAATATAGTTTTATTAGTTTAATAAGATTTACATGATTACCTAAAAATTTACGTTCAAATTATTGTACGATATTATTAATCCATAAAATAATAACAAAATAAACCTTATTTGCTCTAGATATGGAGTAAGATCAAATTCTCCAAACGAAGCTACACAAAATAACTAAACTAAAACTAAAACATAACAAGCTCGAAACCGATCTATGTTTGGTGAAGGTATTAGAAAATGAGTTTAGCTACAGCAAACGCAACTTATGGTGACGCTGCGCGAATAACCAACTTTCGCTATGCATCGCCTACCTGAGCCAATATTGAAATTGGAGGGAAAATGGCATCTGGTCGTTCAACAAATCAGTGGCGTAACTGCGAGATGTACATACGTACCTCAATACAACTGTTTGTAGGGGCAATGAGCCCCTAAATTTGACGATGAGCGCTCCCGCTTTTCGAATTTGTCGCCAGAGGTTTTAAGATAAGTGAAAGAAACATCCATTTGTCGAGGTTTCAGGATATACATTTTGGAAAGCTATGTATGCCGCTATTTCAAAATCACATAAAAGAGTATCAGGCATCAAACTCCGTTGCATTTCCTTGATTTTGATGAATAATTCGAGAAAGGTTTCCTCCCGTTTATTTCCCAAAACCGCATATAATAATGGAATCGACATTTGTTCCATGAAACAATGGATAGTATAGACTTGCTGTGGTAATAGTGGTGCAATTTTAAACGTGCCCTCAATGTTTCGCCGAATAATGTTTTTAAACTCATTTAAAACGCTTATATTGGCATTTTTCTACGTATATAATAGGATTCTGATTGTTTTGATCCCTTCCAGAATCTCATAACACAAAGATATAACATTTTAAAGTTTTGACATTTTTTTCACGAACTTCACCGCCTTAAAATGTGAACGAAGTAGAAGAGCCCAAATGTTGTCTTTTGCTCTGAATAAATTATCTTAAAACTTGTAATTTGCGCTAAACGTAGCGACGCTTCCAACATACACCTCGTTTTCTCCGATATCCGGATGATGATTATGTTCCAATTTAATAATTGGCTTTTTCACATGACGATATTTGATTAATCTACTATTACACAGCTTCTTCAGACTTCTCCAATGTTCACTCGCAACATAAGACCAGGCGAGATTTATACCCTTCGTATATTGCGATTTGCGATCCTTTTTGGGAGGCTACACAATGCATTTTATTATAAATTTGATACTTGCCTCAGTGACATAATATATTAAAATTATTATCGGTTACCATTTTTTTTTTCAATCTGCCTTTTATTACATTGCGTTTTTATTATATCAATATTTTGTTATATCGGGTTTTTGTTACATCGCCTTTTTTATACAACCCCCTTTATAGATATTCGCAATTTTTTATATCAGATTTTTTAAACCCGATTATTTACCGATTATTTACCCGATTTATTTGTTACTAGTTAAATTAAAAAGTCGCTCTTTTGTTCTTTTTTCTCCTTTCTTTTTTGTAAATCGCTCTTTCGTTTCGGAACTACAATTCAATGCAGGTAGGTGTCTCTGTCCTTTGAGTAGTTGTTTTCTGTTAATATTTATAATGTATTTATCTCAAATCTATATTTAAGCAAATTAGTTTCAATTTTTATGATGAGGTAGATACTTAAAATATTTTCAAACAACAAAAAATTACCACCGTAACTTTTACCGTAACTGTTTTCAAAAAATATTACTATAATTTTTCAACCCAGCGTTACGCCATTGGACAAATTAGTTAATACTGAAAATTAAAAAAAGAAACATATTTTGGGAGATGAAGTGTCTCGTATAGTCTCGCAACACCACCAACAAATATTATTTTACATAATTCCTTATTTGACTTGGAAACGAAATTAATTAAAGTATATAAAGTAAGAATTCTATTTTTTTTAAATACTTAACACCCTGTATGCGTTAATATTTAGAACGATAATATAAACGATCCCATAATATTTTCATCCATCTAGCTTAAATATTCAAGACCTGAATAAACCAATAATTAAAAGATAATGTAATTATTATTTGTTTTTTATGATTAAATAACTGAACTTGGGTGCATTTCTTTCTGTCTTGCTTGATCCAAAACCAGGTGGTGAGATTGGTTACACCTACCGGTCTCTCTGGTTCGTTCTTTCATGATTTGCCTATGCCACCTGTGGTGGGAGTCGTCAGTAGGTGGTGATGCCAATTTATTACTTCAGGCTGGAGCAGTGACGAGCTGTTTTGTTCTATGATTATATTATTTGTTATCGATGAGGTAGAACTAGCCCCAGGCCCATATTTCCCAATAGGCTGAGAAGGCTGCAGCCTAGGGCGGCAGATTTTAAGGGGCGGCAAAATTATATTTCTATAATGTACGACACACTAAGAAACAGAAAAAAGAAAATTTAATTTTATTTTAAATTAAATAGTACAAATGAAATTACGTCCATGGATAATGCTATGCCCGGGACCAGCCAGACAGCCACGCGCAATAAGTTAAACGGAAATTGAAAGCGAAGTAAATTGACAGCTCTTTACGCTGAGGGGCGTATTATCTGTCATTGGGTTTTTCAGTAGACCATAAATAAATAGGAAGTTGAATTTTCGTAAATAGTTTTGTTGTCTCTCTTCGAGACATTTTAATTTGCCTGGGGGTAAAAATGAAAAACCCCTGTAAATGCAGGTCCGAAAAGGTAACAAAAATAGGGAATAAAGGAAAATATAATGACTGATTTTGTCATTTAAATTGAGTTAAAAATGTTTTTCTATATGTTGATTTCTAATACTGCAATAAAATTGGTAAATTTTGTAGAATTTGGAAAGAAAAATGACTAAAAAACAAATAAACATACAGAAAGGGTAAATTGATCAAGTTAAAATAGTTTAAAAGAGCTTAAAGAGTTTAAAATTATGGTTAAAAATGAAAAAAATATTACATTGGTTGATTGAATATGGGTACATTTTGATATATTAATTCATATTCATTTGATCTATTCATTCAGTTTCAATTCGTGGAAATTATGTGAAATGTTTACGATGTAGTTCGCTATTGGTACTAGGTCGGGGAAAAGGTTGTTTAAGTTTCTAATGGAGATGTATCTATTGGAGTCCGTCATGAGGCGTAGGTATTTGTTTTCTAATACCTTTAATTTTCTTATGTTCGTGGCCGACGCGCTGCACCACACTGGCGCCGCGTACGTAAGGGCCGGCCGCCGTATGCAAAACAATAAACCAATAGATTTCAAAAAACCTGCTTCGCAAATTTTTTCAAAAACGTCATTTTTGACTGTACAATATTGATTTTACTCACAATAAACAATTTGTTCGCTAATGATCGTATATTTTTTAAGCAATTTAATTTGTAATAAATCATCAGGGTGGAGGAGGGGAAACGGGGCGGCAAATATAAGTTTGCTTAGGCGCGTCAAATTAATAAATCCGGGCCTGGCTAGCCCTGTGATATTTTGATGTGACCGCTGCGGTAATGTGTGTTGCATCTTGGACGGGACCTCGGGTTTTGTACCCTATTGCACGGTCATGACTGGTATACTGATTATAGGATACCAGGGACAGATGCCTGTATGTTAATTAATCATGTATTGGTTGATTATATAATTATTCAGGTTATAACAATGTTCAGGCCGGTCTATTTTTTTTCCAGGTGCATGCAGAGATGTCTCCTCCAGGACCGTTTCGAGCTGGCACCCTCATGTATTGTCACGTATAATATACATATATTTTTATTATTCTTTATTGTTATCTTATAGTTTAATGCAATATATGATTATTAGAATAATGGCTGAATTATTTGATATTTCAAGTAAATCATAAATAAAATACGACTGGAAACATTAATGCTCACCAGATATTTATTTAAATTGCCAGAAACTTTAAACAAATGTTTTACCTGATTATTATAGTAGAATAACATAAACTACATCTTACAATATTGAATAGCAAACCAATTTCATCATTCGTAAAATTAAACGTTGTTTTGAATTAAACGTACACCAAAATTAATTATTTAATATGATAATATATTAAATATTACCTGCATGGTTGTGTGAAAGCATTCCTTATTAAATATGAAGTATACTTTGAGTGTTCTTTTGGTATCACAAATCACTGGTAATCCGAAACTGTCAGTCCATGTTTCATGTTTTTAACAGCATTTAAATCCCACGCTTTAGTGTTGACTTCCAAACAAATGGCTATTAATAGGTCCACCTGGATAATGAATTTTAATTGACTGGATCGACGCTCCTGTTTGTCGACCATTTCGACAGCTGTAAATAAAGATAGCTCTTGTTACAATTCATGTTTATAACCTTAGTATTAATAATGATCTAGAGGACTAGCATGAAAAATATGTTATAAATTTGAATGGATGCATGTGTGCTTATCCGAAAATATGTCATTGTATATGATCTATTGCCATGTTATTGCTTAAAATATTAATATACACATGTACCCTAATGAAAGGAGGTTTACATAAACGAAACGTATATATGTATCCATGTAAATATTTACATGTCTGAATTAAGATTCATGTGAGGATAAATTTCCTTTGCAGTATTTATTTTATAAACTTGGAAAAATGTACTTTCATATATTATGATAGTCGCCTTCTGTTCTTTTTAAGTAATTTTCTTCTATAAAACTTATCTATAACATCTCATTTCATAGTGTAATATACATAGGCAGATGCCATTAGAGGTTTCTACAAACGACCAAAATGGCTTTGAGATATGGTGCGCCATATAGCTAGCTCAGTTATAATTAATATATATATATATATATATATATATATATATATATATATATATATATATATATATATATATATATATATATATATATATATATATATATATATATATATATATATATATATATATATATATATATATATATATATATATATATATATATATATATGCATCATGTAAGGAAAATTTCATACTGTATAATAATTTCTTTATATTTACTCTAACGTTCCATCTCTAACGCATTCTTTTAATTCGAGCCTGCAATGTTCATAGAAAGTGAGTGATTGTCCCTTAGTGACATTGCACCGCTCAGCAGCTATGTATATGCAGATTTGAGTATTTGAGTTTAGGCACATCGCTGGTTCTCCATTTGTGCAGAATGACCCCCTGGGACGAGTATATTGCTGGTTCTCCCTTAATACTCATTGCACGTTCAGGGTCGGCACTTTAATGGTTCTCCTTGGTGCCGAGGACAGTCTACTATAGTTTATTGAGTTTCTTGAGTGTACTATAGTTTAGTGAATTTATTAATTAACTATAGTTTATTATAGTTTATTGAGTATCCTATAGTTTAATTTTCATATGTTCGTGTCCGATGCGCTGCACCAGACTGGCGCCACGTACGTAAGGGCCGGTTTCAGTACGCGAAATAATAGACCAATAGATTTAAAAAACCTACTTCGGAAATTTATTCAAAAACGTCATTTTTAACATTACAATATTTTACTCTCAATAATTTGTAATAAATCATCAGGGTGAGGGAGGGGGAAACGAGGTGGCAAATATACGTTTGCTTAGGGGCTTCAAATTAATAAATCCGGGCCTGAACGTACCTTGTCAGTTTATTAACTTTATGTTTTGATAAGTTTTGGAGCAAGTGAAATGCTCATCGTGTTTTCTTTTGTTTCAGACAAAGAAGTATGCAACTGCATCGGGCCTGTATGACCTTATTTACATTGTTTTATACTTTATTAAATACCCATATTATACTTTACAATTTTTTTAAGTTTATTTTAGTTAATTTGAAATTATTAATTTATTATTATTATTATTTATGCTCGAAATTCCTTACACTCAGTATTTTTATATTTATGTATTATATGGTTTTGCATATATGATAGATATGTTCATCCAATCATATATTGCTAAGAAAAAAACTCCAAGGAGTAGGTTATTGAGTTTTAAAATTTTATAATCAACACAAATGGTACAATGTTTAGTGTCTGACGCCAATTTACTTTAATTTTTAACCAATCAATTGCAATATACTCTTCGACTACCGCAGTGAAGAGTTGAATAGCGTGATGAACTGATGTTTATTTAATTAGGTACGTTCATGAATTTAGATACCATGTATTCATTCCGCGACTATTACACCAAAAATGTGTTTAGCAGACGGCGATGAACGCTTTTAAGATAATTTATGAATGCTTTTAGGCCTATTGAGAGTCCGACCCGTCAAAACATATTTCTCGTTTCACTTAATATTCTTTCGGTGTAAAAAAATACAATAGTATGAGTAATGAAGTACATTCCACGCCCCAATTTGGTTGCTATTTAAAAGCACCCATTTAAAGCTCTAATATATATATATATATATATATATATATATATATATATATATATATATATATATATATATATATATATATATATATATATATATATATATATATATATATATATATATATATATATATATATATATATATATATATATATATATATATATATAGTTATTTTAAAACTATTATACTTTATTACTTAGAAATTATAGAAATATAATTTCCAGAATGACATTAAAGTTAGATATTATATTTATGAGAGCTATTTTTATACCGCTTTAATAAATACAATAATGTTTCCTCATACCGAAAATATATGGAGACAAAAGATCAATAATATCAAAATGTTTTATAAACACTTATGTTGAAAGATAATATGTACATATAGCTAAACTTTTCCAATTTTAAACTTTTAAATCAGATAAAGGAGACGTATTATAGTTTGCCTGCTATAAGAGAATCATGATCTCGCATTATCGAAGCATGAAATATATTTCTGCGCACTTCCTTGTGTTTATTTAAATAAATGGACAAATGCTTCTTATCGATCATTGTTTAACAGATGCTTGTATTCTGCGTTATTACTATTCGCCATTCGAGCTACTAGTAAACATCATTTGATATGAAACTACTAGCAAGCAAAACTACAGTAAATTTATATTTGAATGTATCTATAAATATATCGAGATTGATTTTCAAGATCTCGCATCGTCACGTAAATTTTCCATACTTTCATACAATATAATTTTTAACGTTTATTTTTTAATATTGAAATAAAATATGATATTTTCAAATATTTTTATTTAATTTCATCATCTTTCCTATCCTATAGTAGTTAGACAAAATAATTAATAATTGTACTTGGATGCGGTAGGATGATGTTTAAATGAATATTGGATATATAATCTACGGCTGATTGTTTTGTAATTGCAGGACTTATAGTTCATGTCCATATTTCGTGTACTGATAACTAGTATTACTTGCCATAAATAAATACAAAGTATGTACGTTTACTAAAAAACAAAATCTAATATTTGATTATAATATAGGTACGTCACCCGTTATGAGTAAAATCTCTTGGTGTAGTGTATGACAACAGATTGTCGTTTTCTATTAATATTAAATCAAGTATTAAATCTACACAGTTGTAACGAAGTCGACATATTTTACCACTCATTACGTTGTCATTATCATATTATTTTGACTAAGTCAAGTAAGCGTATATTTTACACTTAAAAGTTAATATTGACCTTATGAACTCGTTTTTTAAAGAAATTTAATTGTTATTCTATTTTCGATTCAGTTCTGCTTACATCTAGAATGAAAACTGGTATTTTCTGGGAAACCATCCGTTCAAAACACGATCTCAAAATATCGTGGAAACTAGCCCTCGGGAGGCTATAAATCACAAGACGGAGCAACGTCAAACACATAAAACGACACTTCGGAAATGGACATGGTGAGCGAACAATCCATCCCCACTATGACGCTATCCGTCGAAATTTATAGAACCAGATTGCCTGAAATAAAATCGGTAGTACATCTTCGCGACCAGTTAAAATCATAAGAGCTCTTTTACTACTGTGGGTTTTGTTTCTATAAATCACGTGACTCCTGGAATTGCCGACATTCTCCACTCGTAGATCCCTGACATCCCTACTGTGCCGCCTGTAGGGAAAAGTGGTACTTCCGCATTCTAAAAATAAGGTGGAACATCTTAGGTGGCACTCAACAGAAGCAAAAATCCGCAACGCAGCTTGGAGGGTCCCACAGTGCTAAAATTTTCGCCTATGGCACAATTTGGGCCCCGCAAATCATACACGAACAAAACTCATGCGCCGCTACTGCTTCTTCCCTCAACGGCATATTCAAAAGTCGGCGCCTATGAATTTTGTTTCTTCGCAAGTGAATAAGGACAACTAACGATTTTCTTAGTAGATTCCTATACCTCTACTCTCCTAGAATAGCAATAGTGACCAAATGTCTGTCTGAGCCTTGACTAATCATACAAATTTAGATTATTAAATACTGTTGTTCACTTCATGCTCTATGTATACGCATACACGCATACATACTTACTTCAGTTATTTGCTCAGGATGAATGTTAGTTAAATTGCAATCAATAGTATCTTGAAGTAGGTATATAAACAACTGTCATCTATTATTTAGCGAAATAGAGTATTAAATAAAGAAAATACTTTTATTGCCAGCATAGCAATAAAAACAAAACGCCAAATAAGAACACGACGGGGACTATGAATAAAAGTCAATACAACAATGGCTCGAGTTGCCAAATATATGTAACCTTATTGGCTGTTAATTGGTCAATTAATTGGCTGTTAATTGTAACCTTACTGGCTGTTAATTGGCCAATTATATGCCAAAAACTGGAATAATTAGCTAGTGCAATTTTAGGCAAAAAATACTGAAAAACTTCACTCGAGGGTTTGCGAGGATCACGAATTTGAGCTTAGTTTTTGCATTTGCACAGTTAATGGCTGGCCCAAAAACTGGAATAATTGGCTAGTTTAGGAATTTTAAATAAGTAAATAAGTCTCGTCTAAAATTTAAAAAAAAAATTCTGGGATATTTAATTATGGGGTTCATTTAAATTTTAACTTAAAAAATATCAATTTACGTATTATATGATGTTACTGTTCTTCGATGTTTTTAATTACTAATATTATATATTCTTTTTTTAACAAATTTATTTCTACCTTTACACGCTTACTGTAGATAAAAAGATGTTGGAACGCTGGATGTTAATTTAGCATTCATCACACGCTAATTACAAGCTGATAGTTCCCAGACATTTACTTGCTAATCGATAGTCGTCACTTTGGTTCTGTTGGGAAAGCTTTTATTCAAGTATACAGCATTTCCAGGGACCATCGTTTGTTCTGACAAACACTTTATCTGGAATAGAGCATTCTGTGTACAATTAGACATACAAAGACTTGTGTGAAAGCACCTTAATATGTTGCATCAATTCTCAAGAATATAGCAATATATATATATATATATATATATATATATATATATATATATATATATATATATATATATATATATATATATATATATATATATATATATATATATATATATATATATATATATATATATATATATATATATATATCTTTGTATGTCTAATTGTACACATAATGCATTCATTAAATGCTCTCTTCCAGATAAAGTGTTTGTCAGAATAAACGTTGGTGCCTGGAAATGCTGTATACCCGAATAGAAGCTTTGCAAACAGAGCCAAAGTGACGATTATCGATTAGAAAGTAAATGGTTGGGAACTATCAACCTGTAATTAGCGTGTGATAAAAGCTGAATTAACATCCAGCGTTCGGAAATCTTTTTATCTACAGTGAGCGTGTAAAGGTTGGAATAAATTCGATAAAAAAAATAATATCGACTTTTGTGGAAAAACCCCGGACAGCTTTTTGTTTTAAAGGTGTTTTTAAAGATGCTCGTATTTTTTATATGTGAGCTTTTCGTCGGTCACAATTAATTGTCGGTGACAATTTTTTAAATGGCAACCAATTTTTTTTCCCGTATCTGGTTTCCTCTGCCCTTTTCAGTGGTATGAAATTTAACGTAGCTTATATAATAATACTTTCGAGAAAATTTCAATTTAACATCATAACTTTTATTAATACTAAATGTGTATTTTTTATATGTGAGGTCTTCGTCGGTCACAATTAATTGTCGGTGACAATTTTTTAAATGGCAACCAATTTTTTATTCCCGTATCTGGTGCAGTTTCCTCTGCCCTTTTCAGTGGTATGAAATTTAAGGTAGATTATATAATAATATTTTCGAGAAAATTGCAATTTAACATCACAACTTTTATTAATACTAAATATCTTTTGAACTAAAATCTCCGATTATGCCCAGCGTAAAGTTCTAAACGACGACGCTGACGTTTTCGATCGCGAAAAGTTCACGCTAAGTAGCATACGCAACTAAAGTATGTTCAAATGTTTAGACCGTCAGGTGCTTGTTAGAGCGTTGTTAGACCAGCGGTAAAGCGTATTCTTTACATATTGTAGGATTCGAGCACGATTCCCATAGCTTTTGGTTTTTCTCTCAATTGTTTTTGCTTGTCTTGCTATTTTAGATATTATGACACAACTACGTTTCCCTCCCCCTAAAACACAACTCCTTTTGTCACATGTTCTCCCGACTGACCATATAATAAAGATACGTGTTAATGGTATAAGTTTCCCCAAGGAGGATCACTTGGATGTATCACAGGAATATCTTTAGATTGTGACACAGTCACAGGAATTTCATGGAAGGATGTATCACAGGAATTTTGACACAGTCGCCCGATTTATATTATTTTCATATAAATTGTCACTGGGTCGATTTTTTAATAAAACATGATATGAGAGGATAAGTTGGAGGTTTCACAAGAATATCTTAGATTGTTACATCACAGGAATTTCGTCACAAGGTCAGCCGACTGACCAGATAATTCACAATATAATTTTTGGATTGCTATCTCACAAGAATTTTGTCACAGGGTCTACCCGATTGATTTTTTTTTCATATAAATTTTCATGGGGTCGATTTTCTACAAAACATGACATGAAGATTAAACTTCGAGGAATGAAATAAGTAAAACTACCTCATAGTTTCGTACATAGAAGGTTATTTGCTGTCATGCCTGTTATTTACCGCAGGCGTTTTGCCCGATGCAAGCGTCGTTTAGAACCCGATGATCGGCATAACCTGATTCGCGATCCCATGTGGCATTTAGAGAAATGCGTCCATTATAATTCCATTTTTATAATTATTTTATTCCAATTTTTACACACTCAGTGTATGTGCTATTCTAATTAATAGTTACTTATTTAATACAACTTTTTTGATAAAAGCTGTTTGTGTAGATATATTATAATATACCTAATATTTGACAAGAGGGTATTTATATGAGCTAATATCCCCTGAGTATAAATAAAAAATCTCCATTCAGTGAATATAATATATATTTGCCATATTATGCCACGTGTATACCTGGAATGGCTTTATTAAATGCGTACGTACTTGTCGCTCTAGCAAAATCTAATAAAACATGCTTGTAGATTTTACGGTACGTCTAAAACCACATAATAATTATTTTACTCTAAACGGGCGTGTCTGGTAATCTCCTTATGGGATAAAGAGCTCTCGATCCTGATATTAATAAGTTATGATACTTGAAATTGTTATATCTAGGATAGGAACTCTCGACGGAGTGAGATTTTTCGAAATTAAGTATCATATGGTATACTGAAACTAGAACTTATCCCGCCGAATGTAGAAGGTTGAATAATACGTGGTCAATGAGAAAATATAACGGAATGAATAACCTAATTACATGCAGGTATTCAGGAAAAACTGCTAGGTATGCTTCTATAACTATTGGGAACTATTTCAAATTTTGAAATATATAAAATATATATAGGTATATAGGAAGTACCAATAAAACTGTATTCCATAATGGCAAATAGAAGCGTCCTACATGTTGTCTAGGAAATGGTGGAGGATCCGGTCATAGTGTGTATACATTAATTTCCAAAATTCAATTTGCCTTCTAGCGGCGAAAATAATCTAAAGTTAATCTAAATTATAACTCTAAAAATATTAAAAATCTAAAGGTCAGAATTCTAGCATGAGATATGAACTTGCGGATACAATTTTTTTTAAACATGCAAATTATCAAAAAATTATATGCTGGATCCGAATTTCGAATAAGATTCCAAAATGGAAAAAACAAAAGAACGGTCAATTTTTAGAACTTAAATATTGCATTAATTTTCGTTTGCATTTCCGAGCTTATTTACAAATATTTTTTAATAATTCTTATATCAAACGAAGTGTTAGTGTTTGTAATTTCGTATAAGCTGAATAGAGGCGTTATTTTTATTATAAACTACACAATACATTGTTTAAACACTAATATGTGCTCGGAAAGTGTAATGTTAATTTCGGCGGAGGTATTTTTATTCTTATTCAATTATTATTTAGTTAAGTATAATTCCGAAAAATTCTACACAGAATATCTACCGTATACCTGCTAACGTTTCTGTTATAACGAGAGAGATGATAGAAGATAGTGCCATACAGCGATTTACATCATGAAACAAAGTAGAATTATACCAACAGTTTTCAAATCACAACGAAGCAGGCAGTAGAATATTTGCAATAGGGCAGTACTTAGCCATTTGAATTACAAGAAGGTAATAATAGAAGCTACTGATACAGAAATTTTTAGTACTGACACTATACTATGCTACTAGAATAAACATAAATTATTCGAGAATACATGCAATTTTCATTCGGAAATGAATTGATCCGCCGAATTTGAAAACACTGCATGATATTTCTTATAAGTCTTATACGCAGTGCCGGTTTAAGACCATATGGCGCCCTGGGCACTACCTATTTTTTGCCCCCCTAATATATTAATATTCACTAAATAAAATGAAATATCAAAGTCGCTGATACACGTTAATTTCCATGTTCCCTGTATTTTGAAATTCGACGGCATTTTGCCTTGTTTCACCAAAGGGAAGGCATGTGTTTTTTATATTAGTTTCGATTTCTTACGGTATTTTGTTAAATTCAATTATAGGATATTTATTTGAAGAAGCCTCGCTCCTTGCTGTGTTAGAGTTTGCTTCTTTTGATTTGACCGATTTTTTCAAACAAGCTCTCAATGATGTGCAGAAGCAACAAAAATTATAAATCGTTAACAAACATCATTTATTGGCTGCTGTAACCCGAAACTCTGACCAGACAGTAGTTAGTATTGCTGGCATGATCATATTATAATGCTTGACTTTTGCAATTCTGTATGTCTAATTGTAAATAATTCCAAGATTTGATTACATCTTCCATTTCAGAGGCTTTGTGCCTGACCAAATTTTATACAATTCAATTTTGATAAATAATATATATATATTGTTCATTATATCCGAGTGTACCAATTCCACAGACCTTGGACTATCTTGAGGATTTACTCGAATTAAACAACTATAGAAAATAATTAATAGAAGAATATATAAACCTTACAAAACTTTGTATGAAACAAAATTGCTTCCGTTTCAATGACAAGTTCTATGAACAACATGAAGGAACCGCAATGGGTAACTGTTTATCGCCTTTCATTGCTGATGTCTTCATGAGTCGATTTGAAACTGAAGCAAAAGAAGAATTCGAGTATTTTCCTAGGATTTGGCTAAGGTATGTGGATGACATTTTTGCCGTGTTTGACACTAAGATTGCGGATGTAGAAAACTTAATTTCCAATTTAAATAATCGTTTCACTTCTGTAAAGTTTACATATGAACTAGGAAATAATGGCAAACTTCCATTTTTAGATGTATTAGTAATTAAAAATAGTGACAATAGGTTAGAATTTGATATATATAGAAAAGATACCAGTACGATCAGATATATCCCTAATGACTCTCACCACTGCTATCAAGATAAAATGGCAAGTTTTAATTTTCTTGTCCATCGTTTACTAAGTTTCCCTCTCAGTAATGAGAGGTTTGAAAAAGAAAAAGTATTAATTAAAGATATAGCTGTGAGTAATGGTTATCCTAGAGATATAGTTGAAAAACTAATTAGGAAGCGTACATTTAAGGACACACTTCGTAACTCTACGACCTTTTAAAAGGATATAGAGACTCCAAAATATGTATCCATCCCTTACGAACCCCGGTTTACTCGAGGTTTGAGTAAGGTTTTCAAAAACGTGGGTATAACAGCGATTCATTCATCAAGTAATAAATTACAATAACTTTTAGACAATCCAAAGGATAAAATTGTTCCAAATGAAAGGTCTGGGATTTACGAAATTAGTTGTAATGATTGTGATTGAAAATATGTTGGACAAACGAGACGATCAATTAACACCAGATTTAAAGAACATATGGCTCATCTAAAATATGGAAGAACAGATAAGTCTAGTGTTGCACAACATGCTTTTGACAACAATCATAGAATAGATATTAGTAATTTAAGATTAGTCAGAAATGTGACCAATAATAGAACATTGGATGCATTTGAGAGCATAGAAATTGTAAAATGTAAAAGTAGTATGAATAGCGACAAGGGACCTATACCGTATAGCCCGCTTTACGCTTTGCTTAGCAACTAATCATTGAAGCGTGACTAATGATTTCACCACAAATAGTATAAATAGGGTAGATTTTTAGTTTAAGATTTAATCAATTAGTTTTTAATCGTCTCCGGATGATGCCAACTTGGTTGGCGAAACGCGCGTCGAGCGAAGTGAAAGTGTTTTGGTGTTTGTGGAAACTACTCCGAGTGTTATGTCCTTTACAGACAGACAGATAAGGGTCTGTTTTTTAAAAGTTCATACAAAAATTAAACTAAGAGTTTCCATGTAGTCTCCTGAAATAGTTTGTCCAATGTGTCAATTATAATGGAATATCATTAACAGTATTTAATTAACTTTACTAATTTTATAGAATTTATGTTGATCCATTTTTTTTGGCCCACTATTTGAATGTCGCCCCTGGGCAGTTGCCCATTATTCCCTGTGGTTAATCCGGCCCTGCTTACATGGCAGATAATTTTTCATTGATAATTTGGATAATTTGCGAGCCTATTTATTTCACACTTATAAATTAGATATTCACCAATTTGCCACCAACTGAAAACTCACTTCCTTCGCCAAAACATAATTAGACCTGCCTACCAGATAATTATTTGGAAGACAGAACATTCCCAACCCTACAGATTTGGCTTGGTATTCGAACCTATCGATATTAGTACCAAGATTTATGACAAAAAGTGTCCGTCCAAATGTAATGACTGGAAACATCTTTTACAAATGCAAAAAAATCCCTAATTACATTGGGAACTGCACACTTGTACTCTTTAAGGTTAAGTTTTTGACGTACATAATACGTACATAATATAATACGTACATAATACGTACATAATACGTCATACAAGAACGTCTTCTATTGAAGCCCTTTTAAAGGAATGTGACTATACAGTTTTATTTCTAAAATTTGGAGAAGCATAGAAGAAAAAATTTTTTAGATGTACCTACCTTTACCTTATCATTTCTTATCTTTTTCACCTTATCATGGCTTCCTACACCAACATTTTTATTAACCTGTGACCTTCGAAAGAGGATGAAATTTTCAACATTTAATGACTTTTTGTATCTCCTTACGGACTTAAAAATTAGCAATTAAAAAATACCATTTAACAGCTTGTTAGAACTGGTTATTTGTTAAGTTTTATGAATTTATAGAACATTGTAATTTTCGATTTCATGATAAAGATTGTCAATATATAGCGCCTAATCCAATCGTATTATTAGTTTCCTAGAACGGGTGACTAAAATCAAAAAGTGAATATTAAAAAAAAAGGGTTTTCGGCCTTCTTTTATAATGGTAGCCCAGAAGTCTTTACGACCATTGTTTAAAACATTATTCCATATTCCCTGTAAATCACGTGACCTCTGGATATTTCCGATCTCCAGCTAGAAGTTATCTATGACCCCATTGAACCATCTTTGGGGTAACGTGGCAAATGAAAACGAAAAAGCACAGTTTCGCGCTCGATACTTTACTGACGACATCGACAGGGAAAGAGCGTCACACAGTTGTGCTGTACTTTTAATAAACTTACTCAGGGTATTTTTGTGTACAATTTAATGTACGTCCTATTCTATTAATTTGTTTAAACCTCTGTTTATCGACGTTAATATAGAGCCAGCTATATTGCTGAACTCATGAAGAGTTAATCTACAAGAATCTGCCGGAAAATCTGCCACATGTAGCACCACCTTTTAGTGTATTACATGAAATAAGCAGATATGAAATAAAAATAGACGTATTCGAGGATATTAGACGGAAACTCTTAATAAATAATATTGAATATACCGATTATTTTTCTAACGTATCTACTGTATAAAAACACAAGTTAGCCTAATTTAAATAGAAATTAATTTAATATTTACAGCACAATATTTATTTGACTACCAAATTAATAATATCTCCCTATTCAGTTATCTGTAATTATTGTACATTATAAGTCGCTCTCAAATTGCATAAAATTGCTTATTTTTTTTCAATAAAAATAATAATATTTCTACGCCAGACAGGTAGATTTTTTAAATGAAGATACACTTCGAAAAATATACACTTTTCAATAACTGCAGTGTGTGAAGGACAATAGTAACATGGAAGTACCACATTTATTTATAATATATGACAAGATCTTATGCATAAAACATTTTAAGCCACACATTTCACGACATATTTCAAATGCTCTACAGAAGGACTAAGCTTTCTTTCAGGGAAATATATAAAGTAGATGCATCCATCATCTGATGCTCTTAAGACTGAAATATTTTACAGAAACAACAAAGCTTTACCAACAGTGCTATTAGAGTAAGGATAATACATAATTTCAATGTCCCTCGATGAATTACTTTGAATATATAATAATAAGCTAATAGATGTTTAAATAACTTTCTCAATCCAGATTTTGTTATATTTCCTCTCTTCTAGCTATCTTAGTGTTCTTTAATATTCTAGATATGATATGGGTACCATGCTATTTTCGTAGTGTTACGCCACGGAGTTCGTAATATAAGTGAGTACTCTCCAGAATTCAAATACACTTTATTAACTTCCAAACACAACAAGTTACAACTATTTACAATGACAAATCACTACTGAACACTTTTAATTACTTGTTACTTGATCTTATCTCTAAGAGCGTATAAACTAGACTGACTAATATGGCGATCCTTTTAGGCTGACACTATTTTCAAGGTTCTGGAAAATTCTAGAAGCTCCTCGAATATTCCATCCCATTCTAGATTGTTCTCAATTTTTCCATTCCATTCTAGATGCCTTCTATACAGGCATATCGATGATTTCTAGAGGTGGTAGTTCATATACCGCAACTAAATGAGACCAGGGATGTATCTTGGTTATTTGCAGTCCTAGGGGGTTGAGACTGCGCCCTTGGGGGGCTGTATTTGGCACCCCCAGGTGCGAAGTTGCCACATCGTCGGGTGCAGTGTTGCCAGATTTTTCCCTAGATCTAGGGAATTTTGGATCTAGGCAATACATCGTGCACCATCGCTTGTGACGATTCTGTAACAGTAGTGTCAAACCAGTGTTCAACTGTGAAACCAATATTTTTTTGCGTGAAACCTATATAGTTGTGTTCCTCACATAATTTTGCACCAATAAATTATTACTGGTGCTTGGACTTACGACATTGTCGACTCATGCAGAAGTTTCTTATATTCGGAAAATGTAAAATTTTGCATATATATGTATCAGTTGTTGTATCAGTTGTTTTTTAGCAAATATCATCAAATATCAAATATCATCATCATATCTCAATATATATTTGAGATATCCAGTTGGTTTCAATTTTTTTTTACATTAAAGTAGAAACATGAACATCTCTCGCGGTACCATAATATTGTAAATTGCGGTATTATTTTATGCAGAAAATAATTATAACTTCTCAGACTCAGCCTAATGAGCGAACGGCAATACACTATCAGCTGACCGATTAGTCAGCTGCTATAGTATCGGCTATAATAGTTGCAAAATGATTTGCTGTATTGTATACAGTTTTTGGATATACTCGTTTGGATACACAGCAATTCCTTAAAGACCCTAGGAGACCCTTAAGACTTAGTTTTTTCACATTCTATGAGTTAATGACCTATAAAATATTATACTCTCTCTAATAGCACGTAATATTTCGTCTAGACAAGTTTTGCACTGAAACTCTCCCGATGTTATTTTCATCAAATTTTCCTAGTGCATAATAATGATTATATATGATTATATATAATATATATTTATTATTGAAGGAGATATTGCTTTATATACTCTAGGGATTGACACGTAAGCAGATAGTCTATCAAGTTTTTAGGTACTTACTTTTTATAACTTATTGTCTAGGAGATTCTACTTTAAATGGGCGCCAGGTCTTGTGAACACTTTTATGGTTTTATATAGATATGTATGGTAACACTGATATGTTTGTCATTATAATTATAAATTTTCGTTTAATTTTCGTAAGATTGTCTTGTGAAATATCTTGTGAAACAAAATTAATAAAAATAAATTTATTAATAGCCATTAGAGAAAATATTAATGAATATATTGGAGCGTATGAGAGCGTAGGAGAAACTTTCCTAAGAAGAGGTTCTAAATTAGGCTGCATTATCATAAGTTAAATTAGAATAAATTAAAGAAAGAAGAAGATTGGTTTTCTCATATGACATTCATATGACATTGATTTATTATGACAAATATTATTGCACTATTAATAATATTTGTTCATGAAATTTTGTAAAAACTTAATATATAAACCTTGCGATAACCTATTATACCTTAAATTAATGACATGGGACATTAAGTCCTCTGGAAACAATATTTTTAACTAATTATAAATTATTGTCATTACATTTTTAAATAAAAGTTAATCCCAATGCACTTGTCACTACCCACTGATTACACTATTGGAATTATATCCTCTAGCGGCGCTGTGTTGAAGTTGGACTGGAATGTTGGACTGAAAATGGAAATTCTGCCTTATTTCACCTACTGCATACAATTCGTAGCACTTGATATAACATTAACATTTCTGATATTTGCTGCTTTGCCTTATCGATTTTCTCCCTGATAAAATTTCACAACTTATAACTTGGATTTGCTAGAAAACTGTCTAGCGTCATCCCTTCGCGTTTTAATACACAAACACTTAATTTAAAGGTATCACAATTTACATAACCATTTGTAAACATTTATAATCCTATTGAACATAAATTCGACGCAAGTAAATTATTTTTCTTTCTAGAAATTATAACTTAAAAGTCTTTGGGAAACATATACATCCGGGAGCATACGTAATACATGGGTAACACCTTGAAAGCTTTGTTCTACTTCATTTTTCATAACCAGAGAAGTTCTCTTACATAAAACAATTTATTATACTTCCTTAGTTACATGAATTTACGGGATCTGTCTAAATTCTGAGAACAAACCAGCTTGTTTTCTTATTTTTACTTAAATTTCACTTGGCATTACTATTTTACATACATCATATATCAGGTATATCTATTTTTAGTAGTTACATAACTACTTATTTCATCTTTTGACGTTTAAACCCACTTTTAGTCGTCCTCGTACCTTCGACGTTTGTATTCTGATTCGTCATTTAAAATTATAGTCCCCCGCTTTTTACATGCTCTAATATATATCTCTTGATTTAGACAGAGATTAATAGTTTTTTTATTGCATAATTCATAATATGATATGTCTAACTTATTATTACTCATAACTGATTTTTCTGGCGATTATTTATTACGTTATTATTAAAATACTGCTCCACCAATCGGAATGTTTCTGATTGAGTGACGCTGTGCTATGCTTCGTCTTCGTTATACTCGGCAAGCGGTTTACTATAGCATAGCTATATACTCTGTGTGATGTATACTGTCTGATTTATTTATTACCTATATACATTGTCATAAGATCATAGGACTGAATAATCTGATAATAATTATCCCACAGTTTACATTTGATGTACATATATGTTGCCATGACAACGTATATTCATAGCGTCCCTATTATTTTTACTAAGAACAACATGAAAGGTAGGTATATGACGGCTTACTCGTGCCAACTGATGACATTGACGTTTTAAAATAGAAATTATTTTTTGTTGCATATGGCCGAAAACGCATAAGAACTGAAAAATAAATCGTTCAAGATAAAAACGTATAATGGTCGTGGATAAATCTTTATTCAACTTACAATTAATTGCTATTATTAACTCGAGCGATTTAAACCAGTCGCATTTGGTTCGTGACGTAAACATCACCCTACGTTATTAATGGCTCTCACTAATTGCTCGTTGAATATTATACTATTATATAGACATCTTATGATTGTCTTAAAATCTGAATATTACATTGTTACGGGACCATCACCAGGCGTCTAGGGGT